>JARJDW010000101.1:0-24005 GCA_030264715.1 Adinopsis sp. GC000173
AGTTTTATCATCGATAAGATTTACATTTTCGGGTGGAAGGCATGTGTATTATAAACGTAACCCTTCCGTATTCGATATGATATATAAGAATGTAACTAACTCACGTGCTTAACATTTTCGAAAGCTGGACATTTCATTACAAATTAATTAAATATGTGCGCATAATTTTGTTATGAATATTCACATTTTGTTTACCTATTTCTTTTATTTTCTAGAAAGCTAAGCACTCAATATTCAACATTAGTTGATTAGTAATGTTGACGGAATATTGAACAAATATTTCATACCTTCCTACTTGTTTATCTCTCTTTTCTTGCCAATGTTAGTCGAAGACAAATCAAAAAGTACAAAGCAGCAATAATTCCGCGTGCAGTTTTGTTACGAATTTTACATTTTGCTTACCTAATTTGTTAAATTCTCAAAAGTTATGGACTCAAAAATATTTTGAGTTGCTGGCCAATGTTGGTAGAATGTTATAATGCTAATTTTGACATAAAGATTCAACGGTAATGTTGACGCAACGTTAACCAAATGTTCCATACCTTCCTGCTTGTGTCTCTCCATTTATCTTGCTCGTTGGCACAACTTTGGCTAAAAGTTTTCGGTTTATCCCTTCCTGACGACATTGGTCAAAGCTAATTCAAACCGTGACTCACCCTGTATCTACACAAAATGCAAAAAATAATGTGAAAAAGGCAAACAGTTAGTTTGTATGATAAATAGGTAAATAGTTTAACAGCGAACAAATATCCCATCGGATAATATTAATGCATNTTTACAAAGTGCACAACACGTAGAGCGTACGATACATTCGAGATCACTTGCTCGATTTTATTGTTGCGCTGTTTCCTCGAAGATAGAGACCCTAAAGCCGTCGCTTTAAACATCCACATTCACACACACACATATACAAGCAACATACTATAGCATAGTACATACCTCGTCTCTCCTCTTTCGAAAAATAAATGCTATGCAAATACGTATGTCTCTTTAGAGATGTAACGCTTTATGGTGGAGTTTTATAGCCTCGAATACAATTTCGACGCATTCTGCTCGAACACACACACCATATTCGCAATGAAAATGTTTTGTTTGATGATTGAAACGGCATCAAACCTATTGCCAGTTTGTTTCATTTGTATTTTTCAAACGGCAAATGCGAACCCATTAAGATACATGAACAAGAACAAAATGCATCCATTGAGGCAGCTCGACGGCGAATTGATGAAAGGAATAGATCAGGGCAAAGGGGTGTTTTTGCTTAAAGAATGAGAAAAAACTGAAAAGGTCAGACATTCGTTTTTTTTCTTCTTCTTCTCTGTGTGTGTGTGTTGCATTTGAACGAATCGATTTGTAGGTAGAACAAATGCGCAACAACAATAAATGAATCTCTATACAAAAATTCGTTCCTTTTTTATTTATATTAATGATTGGCTGTCGCAAACACAATTATTTCAAAGAAATATATATATTTTTTTGTACAAATATATACAACATGTTCCACATACCTTTCTATACAGTTTTTTTTTCTCTTGTATCATCAATAATTTACAAACTAATTACGCTAGATTACTGAAATTAATTCGTTACGTAATTCATTGTAATGGAATTTTTCACTTAAGATGTAAATAAAAAATAGTCATTATTATTATTATTAACAAAATCATACTTATACATCTAAGGCATATTGGTCCATTATTTTAAGAGGTTCGATTTTTAAGGCAATACCATTCGAAACAAAACGCAAATGATAAATCATACATAAAAAAACTCGTCATTCATTCATTCATATCATTGTCATTCATCCCATAGGCAAATCTGTTTCTGCGCGACGTAGTACGAAAATAAATGACATTTCCTACATGTCTTAATGCCGCATCGATACGTCATCGCAGCGTTCTTCGTTTCACCTTTCCCTTTGCAATATTTCAGTCCGCACGGATACCAGCCGATGCACAACTCTAAATGGCACTGACACGCCGACCAAACTTTCTTAATCACCGAACAGCTCTCGATGTCGACGGCGTGCTCCGGCTGCAGCTGATTCGTTAGCGTCGGATCCGAGACGGTCGGGAAGCGCTTCAGCGCCGATAAGTACGCCGATTCGGGCAGACCTACAACATTCAAGGATTCAATCAATCAATCAATCAAAGGTTGTTCGACGAACAAACTGTAAAAGTTTTGCATCGAATGAATAAGTAACCTGCCGCCGCTTGTTTTTTTTGTTTGTTTGTTTGTTGAATGAAAATTGAAAATAGCAATTTATATAGATAGCATCGCTGAAAATTGTTTTCTTTCTGTTCAACATTTAAAGTTTATTTTCTGCGTGAACCAGGACCGGATTAAGTCTTTAGTACTAAATAAAATACAAAATTAGGGCCCTTTCAAATACAGGGAAATGTACAAATAAAAGAGTGGCATAAAAAGTTTGAGCTTTTTTTCGATTTCGGGCTAAAAATCAAAGAAATGGAAGCGATCCAACCTGGACCCCTCCGAATAACGCGCCCTAGACTTTTATCTTATTTGTCTATTGGTTAATCCGGCAGTGGCGTGGACTGTAGTAATAAAAAGACAGAAATTGTTGCTGGTGTATTGTCAACATGCATTCCATGATAGACACGTTGATAAATTATTCGCATAAATCAAGAGCGAAATATTATAATTCCTTAAAAGCCCTCTCTAAATAATACGACATATTTTATGGGACGGCGAAAGCCCCATGTATAAATCATAAGCGTCGAGCGATGCACCACCGCAAGGCCTTTTCAGCCTAATCGCCCCGGATCTAAAGACAATAATGATTAGGCGAACGTTTAAGAATGCTAAGCTGCGGTTCGACACCGGGCTCGAGCATGTCACTGCGCCGTATATATATATATAACGGCAGAAGGGTATCAACCCGGTATCCGCATGATTAATGTCCGAGATTTTCCGATTTATTTACGGATCGCCGATTTATGATACATTCTTTCACGCCATCAAACATCCCGCATACTCTCTCGCACACAATCTCTCTGAAAACGGGTTGCTGTGTGTGCGCGCGCGAGGAAATTGAATTGATGATGCAACAAACAATCAGCGAACGCCACTACCACTGCCACTACTACCATTATATGCTGCTATGCTGCATCGCATCGCGTCTATGACATTTTCATACAAATAACAGCATGCAATTTTCATTAGCGTCGATTGCACGTGCATGTATTATGCATGTAAGTGCCTATAAAACCATAAATTAAATTACCTCTGGCGCAACTTTTCACACCACATCGCCACGTTGCTAAAAAATTGCAACTTTGATCTTGAAATTTAACATTTTCATATGTCTAAATCATAAAATTACATTTTCTAATTAACATCTTTTCGCATACCGTTCCATATTTGACATACACCAGTAGTTGCCAAACTCGTTTCTTTAACGCCTCTCATTTTACATACAATTTTCTAAATATGGTTTGTAGGTAAAGTATATAGGTTGTCAAAATACCATAGAAATCAGAAAAATAGAAAAAAAAATGAAATAAAATGAAGCAAGAAATTTGAATTTTGCTCTGACTTTTGCTGATTAAAGTTAATGAAAAATATCTTGCAATAAGAGATAAATTTGCTTGGCCAGTAGTTAAAAAAACAGTTCTTGTGTGAGAATGCAAAATCCTGGCAGCACCCAATGGCTGCAAGGTAGATAAGTAGGTAGTAGGCAGATTGGGATTTAGTTTCTTACCAGCAGCAGCAGCGCGGTAATAATTTATCATTTTGCTCTAGACATATTGTTATCCACCTTATACAAAACAAAGTGATATTGTTTAATTTCGTCCTCTCCGAATTGAAAATCTTTTCAGCGCGCGCATGTCGCAGACAGCTGTAAAAATGTCAGTTTATGCATTAAAAATGCGCCGCTATGCATTTGCGTATTAATTATGCAAATCTACTATGCTCATCGTGTAATGCATATGCATCCTCGTCTACATAATATTTTTTAATTAGCGTGATACGAACGCATTAATAATGCCTGGCAAATTATTTGCTTGCCCGTTGTTGTTGTTGTTGCTGCTGCTGTTGCTATACATTTTTTCTTCTCACTCCCACATAGAACAGAACAAAAATTGGATTAAACTTTGTTTGAATGTTGAAATGCATTGTTCTGTTAATCGTTTAATTAGAGACTTTTCGGCGTAATTGTAAATTAAATGCTTAAAGCTTTTAAACTTTGCATACAAATCGATTTCGGGGCTAATCTGATAAGTGTTTAGGTCACTTTTTTTTTCCGCCGACTATACCATACATAGTGTGCGCGTTTGTCGTCATGACGACGATGTGTCCGAGCGCTGCGAATGCCGATGGGAGTCCTTATTAAGTTTTATAAGTCCCCGGATTATGCAATGGAATTAAGTGATATAATATACTGTTTATATTAAACAGTAATGCTTAAAATTAGTTTCAACCCCTGCGACGAAGCAAATTATGATTGCGGCCGTCGATTCATTATTCCGCGCATCTAATCGACGAAAAATGCAAATTTTACTAATTATGAGACGATCGTTCTCCTAAACGACCGCAACTTTTCGGACACTCATTACATAATTTCCAGCCCTTTACGGCGATGGCGCGCTCCAAGCACTACAAGAAAATATACTTAAAACTTTATTTGGTAAACTTCCCACCATTGACGAGACGAAAATATAAAATAATTTGAAAAACTAATTATAAATATTCTTTAGAAAAAAAAAGTTGATTCATTTTCAGCACGCTATAGATGCGGTGACTGAAAATTAGTTATAGATCGTATCTGCATCGTTTGTTGATAGTGAAAACACGCTTAAAATATTTACTAACAAAATGTGCATACCCAACGATGATAATTAGTTGTATAAAAATAGAACGCAATTATCATTTTATATAACATCACAAAAATATGGTGCAAATTTGCATACTAACATTTATGTTAGTTATATAGTTGTCGTTTTGATTTGTCAGGAAAATGATTACCTACCTACGTGGTGGCATGCACGCATCGCAAACGCATATGTACGCTGCACGAACGTTGTTTCAAATAAGAATAAAAAATAAAACCGCACATACATATATGTATATATATTTATTATTAATCCGAGTAAATTCGTTTTAATAAATTCTAGTCATGTTTTCCATCGTATAAAAATGCATCATGCAATATATGAAGTAAAATGCTCGGTTTTAACGTGCGAGCGGCGAGCGTCATGATTAAAATTGGAATTTTTAATTTAATCATATACATTTTCTAATTGCGAGTAAACGCAGCGGGCTTTGCATTTAATAAATTCACGTTGTTTTTGTTGATGATGATAATAATAATATTAATAATGAAGCGACGGATTATTTTCGGTGTTTTGTAAAAGGGGTTAATAAACGCAGTTAATTTTCTTAAAATATGCTCGACGTTATTGCTTTTATCAGTAGATTAACGACCGAAACCAGAATTTAATTTCTTGCAAATTGTGTTAATTTCAAAAATTAATTAAAGCGCCATCAATTAATTTAATCGATGGTTTTTTTCCCAGTTGCTATACTATTAAGCTATATACATAGCATATATATACAATAAAATGATCATGGCAATGTATTCAAATGAGCTAACAACTGTGACTATTGTAGATACAATACATTTCATGTTAGTAATGGTTTGTACTACATGTATATTTCCTAAATACACACCAATAATATGTAAATCGGCATTGATTACCATATTAGCCAATACAGAAAAATTAAAATTGCAGGATTCTTCGACGCAATGATAAATCAGACGCTATTATTGCATGTTTTGTAAAAAATGCCATTTCCTTTCTTAATGTCTCTATTGTTACACGAAATATTAATCATGCTGAATATAATATGAAAAAAAAAACGAATTGTTTTTCTTTCTTTATATTTTTTCTTTTTTTGAAACGTCTATATTGAATGCGAACTTGATAAATAATTCAATTATCGATTAATAAAATTAGTAAATAATTTATCGTACTTGACCTTAATGGATTTTTGCATGAATTGCGGCCCCTCTCTTTCTCTCGATATTGATAATCACTAAATTAAAGTCATCGTCGCGCAGCAGTAAAATGAAATATTTAGACATTTTACAATTTTCAAGTAAATAGAATTTTCTAGTGTGACAATGCGAATATTTAATTTGCATTATAATTTTATCATTGCGTCTGACATTACGGAAATTAATTCAAGCGCAATAATAAAATTGTAGTTTTGTAATTACGTTTTGTAACTTCTTTCATGTGAAGCCAATTACCCCAACTCGCGAAACTAAGCGCACACAAAGTAAAGTGTGTGCGGTGTGTGTCTGTGTGTGTATGTAGTAAAGTGTTTTGTCAATATACTATCCATCATCTAATCGATAACATTGTGTACACGTATACAAACCGCCGATTATTTATATTTTAATCAAGCGCAATTAAATATTGTCGAAGCGATTAGAAAAGCAATTTGCCTTATACAGATGTGCGCGCTCCCATAATGACGCAAAAATAGCTAACTACTTATACCATATATATACATACATATATACAATACCTATAATTGCACGTCACAGTTTTTGAGGAAATTTAAATTAAAGCGGTGGTGGTGGTTGCGGTGGCAATAAGTAAATCTAGTTACAAATGTGAATGGCGATAAGATTTCTTGCATGTAGTTAACGATCCCGGTAATAGTACAACTAGTAAATGTTATATAATTTAATCTTTAATAAGATCAACTGCAAATACCGTTTTCCCCCAAAGCATAATCTGCATGTATATAAGTGTAGAATGCACTTTTCATAACCCTAATGTCCTCCAATTAAAATCAAGTCACGACTTTATCTTTTAGCTTAAACGCTTTAAACAATTTGTACGTTCATAGATAGATAAGTGGCGCGCCAAACAGTTCGAAATGTTTAATTAATTTTTTTGCTCGCGCTGAAGCAAGCGAATTGATTAATTTATGTTTGTAAAGTTAATTTAAAGAAAAATAACGTTGTGTGCGCGCCGTCGCTTTTTATTCCATGCGACGACGACGAGGAAGAAGCAGAAAAAAATAAAACGTAAAAAGTTTTCATCTAGAAAGGAAACGTCACTTGCATTTAGCTTTGCACTAGTTTGATGTTTTTGTTGGAAGTTACATTTCCAAGCCGAGTGTGTTCGGTAGGAAGTAAAAGCATTCGCCAGCCGGAAGTGTGTCCTCCAAGTTCCGCTTAAATTTCACGTTATTTATATCATTCAGTTCGCCTCAAAAATCTATGCATCCCACCGTGGTGGTGCTGGTGGGATGAATGCTAATATTATGCAAGTCCATTGTGTTCGCTTATCTTAACTTTTTAAGCACGCGGATGTATCAAGCAAATTTTCGTGTCTGTGCTTTTGGCAAAAAAAATTACGCCAAGTGAATAAATTTAGGTATATTAAATGTTGCTGCTACACTGTTTTACGAAGATATCGTACATTATTTATATCATTTCAGTCGTTTATTTTGTACAATAGTTGGTTGTTAATCATTTCAAATTATGTTAGTATATGAATTGTAAATTTAACTCCTTTAAGATTCAGTACACAGTGAAACATATTTGATTTCTTTATTTTTATTACTTTTAATTTTATAAAACATAAAAGCTTTAATATCGCAATCTAGGTGTATGTGGACTTACATGGCTTTCAAAATGTTTAATATAGTTAAAATATTCGAGAGTGCAAACGTCTGAGTAAATGGTCAGTAAAAATCTTACTAGACTTCGAAGTATCTCTGCTTGTACCATTGCACATAATGTCTTTTGCGAAAACTATTCCCTATTAACGTTAATTTCAGTGTTTTACATAGATATCTGTACTTACATCTATGATTTATTGCTTTCAAAAATATTTAATCGAGTTAACATATTCAAGAGAGCATAAACATCTAAGTAAGTAGGCAGTAAGTAAGTACATTCAAGCAAAGGTATCAAAAAACATAAAGCCCTTTTTGTAAAAACTGCGATATTCCTTATTATTGTTGTTTATTCCTAAATTTCTAAATTTGATAGAAAGTAAATTACGAATTCTGTAAAAATATGCCATTTAAATTAAATTAAGTAAATGATTTCAGAGAGAGAAAGTTTTAAGTAGTCGTCTGTAAATCTATGATTTATCGCTTTCGAAATGTTTAATATACGTAAAATGTTCGTGTGTGAGCAAACATTGGCGCGTCCACTAACAAGATGATCTGAGTAAGTGGTCAGCACATTCAAGCACCGGTGTCAAAAAGCTAACTGGACTTGGAAACGTCGCTCGTCGAGTACGTTTAGAACGAAAATTGGTTAATAAAGGATTGCAACAGTTGTTCGCAATAACACGAAAGCGCATTTGTTACATTTATATATATAGAGGATATCCAACCGATCGCAATTCACAAAAAAACCTCCCGGCAAAATCCCGATCATCTTACAATGTTATTGCGACCGATGTCCAGCGGTTGAATTTTTAAGGATTCGCAATCGTCTTATCTACTTTAAATTGATACATCATTCTGCAGCTGTCGAAATGCGGCTGAGCTTCGTTTAGAACGGAGAGAAAAAAAACGTGACCTTATATATATAGTTATTTTTAGAACAAATCAATTTCATGCATCGTATTATTTGCCTAACAAATATTATTTTTAACCGAAATTGAATTGAGAGCTTAGAATTTGATTGAATTCATTTAATGGCAGGACTGTGTAGCCTAAAGCAACAATTTAATCGATTGTCAAGTCTGAAAGGCTGAAATTTGTGTTTGCCAAACCCATACACACACACATGCATAGCAGCGCACAACAATCACACACAACTAAAAATGGATTTCATAAATATCATATTTTATGCATAAGATAAATAGCGGACGGAAAAATCCCACAAGATTTTATTTCACTTGGCGCATTGTGTGTGTGGGAGCAGTAGAGAGCTTCCAAATCTACGAAAATTTATGTTTGCTCTGTTTTATTACATTTAAATAAAAACCAGGGGAATTTAATAATCGCGCACTAAATCAGATTTAAAACAGTAAACATATTTTTAATCAAAACTAATTTTGCTTTGAAGCTAATTTGATTAAAAAATTATAATTAATTAAGGTTTATTACTGTGTAGCCGTGCGTTGTTGGATAAGGCGGCAGCGGTGGCGTTATATTTAAAAGATGAATTGCGCGTTGATTAAAAATGCGTTGATGCAATGCTGCTTACGATTAGACATGTCACATGTGTGTATTTTGACATTGTGTCACATCGCAAGAGGTGACAGCATGCATGACGTAGAATATTTGTAATTTCGAATCGGCCTCACACACATCATGCAATTGCATTAAAAAAATTTTTTGTTAATAATGGCAGCGACGTACCAAACTTCCTACCAAAAGTTCTACCGCAAATTCCCGCTCGAAAAACAATCACCGCTCAAACCAACGTATCCGCAATATGACAGGCCACCGGAAGGTGGTAATTTCAGGGAAAAGGAGGTGGAGATTAAGGAGAATCTCGCCGAGGCGCGCCGCAAAGTGTTAAAGATGCATCGTGAGCGTTATATTACCATGTATCAGCGCGACTATTGTAAGAAGACGTTCTACAAAGATCCATACGACAAACGAGTGTTGGAGAAGGCGAAGATTGATGTCCTGCCCGATCGGAAGGCTCCGGTACTGCCGCTCTTACCATCCGCACGTCACCTGTTCGGCTACCTTAATCCGCGGTACTTTAACACCGGCATGACCATGTACCAGGCCGATCTGTGCACGCGCGGCTCTATGCTAATGAATCTAAAGGGGCACAGATCACAGCACAACTGCACCTACTACTAACCCTTCTACTACTAACTCACCTCTCTCATCCATCTAATTGACTTTTGAATTTCATATATTCGTACATATATGTGTGCCTCGTGTGTTCGTCGTATAGTGGAGATAGGCAAATACGAAAATGATATGGTGCTGTGCAAAACGGCGGTAATAAACGCAAATACAAGGGACGGTCGTTGAGTTTTATTTCGTAACATCTGTTCGCCTGATACGAGTTTAAAATTAATAAATTCCAAGAGGAAAAATTAACTGCGCTAACAACACATGGTTATGACTTTTCTGCTGCTATGCTACCAAAAAAAACACCAAGCGCTAGCAAAAGGAGGAGTATAAGCGCGCTAGTTATCATACGAACATAATACATATAAAGAGCGCCAGTTTGTTCCTCCTCGAAGCAACATCAATTTTAGCGCAGCAAGCAAACAAGTTTATAATAAACTAGTAATTGGCTCGTATAAAACTTTGAAAAAAGTTCACAACTTATAGAAACTGGCGGTTATTATCCGTTGATTTTATAAAATATTGTCAATAAAAACGGTTGCTTTCTCCACGACTATTAAATAAATAAAATAATTGCAATTAAATCAATATGAACTCGAATTACTTTTTCTTTAACTGGTTGGGAAATAAATGCTAGAATGTGCGTTGCGTTCATATAGTGTGCTCGATATATTTTCTGATGATGTCTTGAAAGGTGAAAACGTTAATAAAAATTAGCAAATTCACCACCATCCGGCTTATATCTCAGCCACATGGTTTTCGCTAACAGAATAATATTTGGGACGATGATCCTAGGCAAAATTTCTACAAATAGCATTTGTATTAAATAGTGATCTATAAGAAACTACAACACGAACTCGTAACACGTCGTTTTAGGTTCTGCCTTGTTTTTTGCATTAATTTTGTATACTATTGTTCGAAAAGATATAGTGAATGTGTTAATTATTCAAAATTGTGTACCAATCAAATGCATTCCCGTAGAATGAATGAGAAATATCAAAATTATTTAAAAATATAAATTAATAATGAATAAAAATTTATATTTGATTCACTTTCATGGAATTTGTTTTCTGCAATCAAATATAAATTGGATTTATTTGTTTCTTTTACTAGAAATTTCAAAATTGCTTCCAATTTTGTGACTATGTATAATATAAAACATTAATGTTTTTAAATTAAACATTTGATTTGCCCCTCGTGGAATTTGTGCAAAAATTAAGCCGGTGGCGAATCGATACAAAAATGATTTACGTTATATTTTTTATTTTTTTTAGCATCCAGCGCCTGTCACACATATGCAAAAGCGCAATGTAGATTAATTTGATGCAATTTGTTTGTCCGCGCCCGAAAAAAAAATGAGACCGGAACGTTTAATTAAACGGCAATAAAATTATTTAAATTTTAATTAATACTGTCCTAAACGTTAGTTTGTCAAAGTGGCTGACAAGTAATTTGTATGCTAATAGCCCTTTCACAACAGGGTGTTATTTTGTCTTCAATCTTGCGGAGGTTATCATACGTTTTCGTTCTCATGTGCTTCAAATTACGTAATGCCATCGTGGCCATATAATATCTGAAAACACACACACACACACATACAAGCCCCGCTTCATGAGATTGTAATATCCGGCAAACCCTTTTCAAACCTTTACAGATTGATATTGATATTATATTTTGCCCTCTCTCCTCCGCTCGGTAATTTGATCGACAGATATATTGCTTGTACACTTTGTGCGCGTTATATAGCCGCCGCCAGAAAACAAATTTATGCATTGCGTAGTAGGTAGGTATGCGTTGGAAAAATTGTGCGGTAATAAAAAATTTAAATGGTTTCTTCGGCAACAGATTCAACATTCAACATCTACATCCCGCTTGCTCTTTTTTGCTGCTCTCTTCATATTATAAAAATGTACGTGTGGCGCGCGTGGGCGAAGAAGCACAGCGAAGGGGGGCTGGCTTGGTGGTGGTGGAAGAGAGAAAATCTTAAATGACGCCATAAACCGAAATTGAAATTTTCTTACTTACTTTTACGAGTCCTGACTTTATCATTACACCGCACACATACCCCCACATTATTGATTTATTGTTTATAGTAGATGGAATTGTGCTGATCGTAGTAATAGACTGGCATAGAAATTGCCAGTGGAAATATATTCCACTAGTTTCAATTTACATGCCTCAACATACAAACGACGTTATTACCTTTTCAAAGTGCACACACACGCCCGGTATCATCATCATCATAATGATGATGATCGCATTCGGAACTTATTTATTGTTATAGATACCTACATTTTTAATTCAGCCGATGAAACTATAAATTCGGCGCGCTGTTAAAATGTTACAACGAACATTTATTGCAAGCGTCGATACTACGTGATTTTATTTATTAAACGTGCCCGCGCCTCCATATCATTGACAACGATTTTCATGTTAAATAAAGCCATCGTTACGTTTTTTGTTATTTGATATTGTTGTTGTCGTGAATATGTATGTATACATATTGTCGTGCAGCGCAAAAGATTAATTGAACGCATACTCCCGTCTAGCTAATAAACTATTTGCATCACACAGCTAATTTGGCGCACATTATTAATATATTGTTCATAATTTATACAAATGCATTTTACTAAATAATTGGAAATAATTTAATAATAATCGTCTATTAATTGCGACAAAATCACATATGAATAAATGCAGCCTTTGTGATAATTGTTTGTTAGCTCGTTAGAAAAAATGCAAGTGGAATGAGATAAATAAATGTTGTTTTCAGTGTTGTATAAATCGATTGCTATGTACAGTCAGTAATTTAAATTAGTGTATGTATAGTAAATAGATTTGTAAAAATGGGCAAATCAAAAATATAAACTTTTGTATTGTATGTAATATCATTAAAATATTAGTAGATAAGCTAAACTACATTAAAATGTTTATAGTTTATAAAAATCATTAAAATTGTCTGAAGCAAAACCTTGTAAATCGAGTTTCTATTAAAACCGTACAAAATCAAAACATATATTATTGTGTAATAGTGAAGTTTTTGCAAAATCAGTCGTCTAAACCGAGCTTTTCTTATTAAAGCTTGCCAACAGCAAGAATTTTTATTTAAAAACTTAACAAAAAACAATCGTTTTAAAGCAAAATCGCGTTAATTTGCAGAAAAACTTGTAAATCGAGGGAAGATTATGAAAAATCGCATAAAAAGTAATCGTGTAAATCGAGGGTTAAGTGTAATTTAAATGAAAATGTTTTTCATCGAATGAGAAAGGTTAATTAATTGTGTAATAGTGAAGTTTTTGCAAAATCAGTCGTCTAACAGCAAAATCGAGCTTTTCTTATTAAAGCTTGGTAACAGCAAGAATATTTATTTAAAAATGAAAAAAAAAACAATCATTTTAAAGCAAAATCGCGTTAATTTGTCCATTTTTTTCGCACTAACACTGTGCAAAACCAAATTGTAGAAAAACTTGTTAATCGAGGGAAGATTATGAAACCGTGTAAATCGAGGGCTAAGTATAATTTAAATGAAAATGTTTTCCATCGAATGAGAAAGGTTAATTGAAAGTAATTAAAGCGCGAAAATGAAGTAATCCGCCGTTTTCGCCAGCAAATAGTTATGCAAATACTATATATTGTTAATTAAAATATTACATTGTTTACATTTATTTTAATAAATGTAATTGTCTATTAACTACATTCATTGTTGGAGAAAAGTGCACGAATATAATTTAATTCCGTCATTGTCTTGCGCGGGATGATTTAGTAAATAAATTAACAAAAGCTTGGTAGCAACAATGTGCTTGTGCCTCCGTTGCTGCTGCTGTTCTTGACATAAAATATATATATATTTAGATATAAATATTAGTTTATGCAAGTTTTAGTTAGCGCAGCGTTATTAAATTTCAACATGTCCATCATTCGTTTCCATCAATCACAAATACGGTTTGCGGTGTGGTATGTGCGCATATATGTATAGTTTTTTTTGTTATTATTTTCAACCTACATACAAACAATATTTTCCCTCTCTCGCTTTTCAAAAAATGTACATATGACAATACATCAAAAAATGTATAATGTTTTTTACAGATTTTTATGTGCTTGCTGCGACGACGCCGCCGCCGCTCTATATTATTTTTCCTAGCTGCAAATATATTTCGCGTATAACAAGAAAAAGATTTTCTTCGTGCATCTATGTATATCTACATACATACGAATATGTTTTGAGTGTACTTTTATGCGCAACATCATTATCTATTCTATGTGCTTTATTTATTCTTTTTTTTTTTGGTTTGGTTATCAACATCGATGGATGTATAAATAGACCGAGGGTAAATGTTACGTTATTTACCGATTCGTTTGATCAAAGTGCATCAATGCAGTTTACTAATTGCTACATGAAAATATTAATTTATCCGCATTGCTTAGAAAGGTTAAGATATTTTTCTGTTTTTTGCGCCCAGGTATTTATTGCATCAGAACATTCTTAGTCCAGATATCAACATTGATAGATATCTATATAAATAGACCGAGAGTTAATGTTGCGTTTGCCCATTCGTTCGGTATAAGTCCATAAATGCAGTTTAATAATTGTCATCAAAATATTAATTTAGCCGCTTTCTTTTATTTATCAAATCAAAATTCTTTATACCTACATCTAAGCCATGCAAAAAGATGCAGTTATTGGTAAGCAATAAGCGTAAACGACTTTAAGTAGTACACGACCCAAAGTCGTTGTGTGGAAAAGCAGGCTTATCTATTCTACATCCTTTTTTAGTTAGATTCTTAGTCCAGATATCAGCATTGATAGATATACCTATAAATAGATTGCGTTTGTCAATTCGTTCGGTCAAAGTGCATCAATGCAGTTTATTAATTGCTATGAAAATATTATTTTATCCGCATTCTCATTAAATCGAAATGCGGATTTTTGAATAGGGAGGCGGGGAAGGGGGGATGAAAAAAAGTTAATTAATACCGAACAATGGCACATCCATCGGCGATGCATTATTTAAACTAAGCATGAATATTATATCATCCCCCTTTCAAATCACGATTGGTTATTAATAGTGCAGTCAATTTCGTAACGGATGAATCAATAACTTGGTTTTATTTGGCACACGGCGACCATTTTATAAATTTATAAATATTTTAGTCCATCCGTATCTAATCTCGCTGATTAGTTTCCGAAAAAACAAACGAAGCAACGGTGAATACAATACAATAAACTAATAGAATATTAATATTGCAAACAGTGCATAAATGATAACAAAACATTATTATTGAACAAAAAGTGTTTGATTTAGTATATAATACATTCATCGATTACTCTAATAACATTACTTAGCGCAAATATTTGCAACATGAAATATGTAATTTTGGTGCTTTAAGCAAGAAGCTACATTTAGAATGCATTTCGTTACGGTTTTCAATGTGCGAGGATTTAATGTGAAATATGAGCGCGCTGGCAAAGAACATCATTAATAATTTGTCGACGGTCCTCCAATAATGAATTACGAGTTATTACTGTGTGGCTGCTGGAAGCGCTAAAGCCCTTATTATTGCACGACAACACGATGTGCGCATGTAAAATTCGCAGACAGGCAAAAAAACAAGTAAACGCTCCAGCAGCTAGAGAGTAAAATACAACGGCAAATAAAGAATGTGTCATCTTGTACGTCATGTATCATAAAAATATCTAATCAAAGCCCGGGTTTTTCTTTTGCGTCGAGTGGTAGTGGTAGTGTAGTAGCGCGCTTCCACTCGCACACGCCCAACGACATGTCAGGCAATTCATAATTAATCTTATCTTTTTTTTGTGCGCGCCAAGATTATATGCAATAAATTTCATGTGGTGTAATGCTGCTGCTGTTGCTGCTGTATTTCTCTCCCCCATGATGATGCTAACAACAAAAAATTGAGCGCATAGTTTCATTTATTAGCGTGAGCGACATTAATTCAAATTTTCGCAAAAAGCCTTTGCTCGTGTGCACGACAACAAGGACGCGAAGAAGGCGATTTGTTACCATGCTAACAACGCGTTATTAAAAATTTAAGATGCACGCTCACTTGAACAATTACATTCTACCACATCCCGACTGCATTCGAAATTGATTGAGAATCAACTGTGCATAAATTGGAAATAACAATGAATTGATTGCTGCTTGTTAGCTGTAATCTTGAGATTTACCATTGAATAATTTATATAGCAATTAGATTCATTATAAAAATATCTTGATCGATATATATATATAGACAGCCACCTCTCGCATATTTTTTTGTATTCGCAAATTTGTAACGCAAACAATGCATTTTCCATAAATAATTGTTAATGCCAAAATTTCCATTTGATGTTTGAGTGTGTAATGCATAAATCAATGAGGATTAGCATATAGATGTATGCATAAATTTCCTCGTTTTTTTTTTTAAACAATTTTTCGCTGTTCCATGAATTTAATCCATGCGGATTAAATGGCTTTTCGTTACAACGTTCAAACATAAATTTACCATATTTCTATAATAAATATTAGCTGTGATACTAATTGGATTCTTTTGTGTACAATAAATTAGATGTGTCATGAAGGTTGCCGAGGAGTAGCGCCCGCTTTTTACGAGCAACAGTTGTCATAATAATAAGATCCAAAAAGAAAAAAAAAACAAGAAAATAACAAACGCGTCAAATTTTCGCGATTTAAACAACATTCGCGCGCGCGCAAATTTTTATCATGAAACAGAATAAAAAAAAAATAATGTTGAAATGCATGGGGGTAATTGTAAACATATGTTGAAGTCACGCGCGCTAACGAAAATTTATGCTTGTTTTAAATAAAATGTGTTACGGAATAAAATTTTACACAAAAAATAAATAAATAAAAGAATGCATTCGATGATGCAATGATGTCGATGTCGAGTAAGTTAAAAAGCGTTCGTGACACATATTTTGTGGCTCTTGAAATCTTGTCAATTTTTTCCACGCGCGCTCATATTTTTGCGACATTGTTCGGCGGCGCTAGTTTTATTCTAAAATCATGTACGAGAAAACGTGAAATGCGATTTGAGTGGCGGCGCGCTGGTGGTACATTTGTGTATGAAGCGACATCAATCACCTATACACCATGTTAACTCAGCTCGCATACTTGCTAAACAGAATTTCCAACCAACAATAATCCATCATTTATTTACAATGCACGTAGCTACTTGACGTCAAAAAATCACGGCCCAAAGCAGAAATTATTCTTTTTTTCGGGATGGAAAGAGAGAGATCAATCAATACAGCAGGGAGCGCGTGTGTGTGTGTTTTTTGTTTGTTTGTCTCTCATACATATTTTTGGTGCGATCGCAGCACACACAATGCGCCCGATATGGCGCTAATAAATTTGAATATTGATTAAGTCACATTCGTATATATCTCTAATATAGTTAGTTTGATAGCGAATGTGCCAGGAAATTAATGTCACTCCGGGACTATTCCATTTCCCTCGCCGTAAAACATTCTAATGGAAGTATTGAATACAATGTGTAGCAAAACGGCGGACGTAATAGTCATAGTCATGTATGTACGTACCACTGTACTCGACTTTACAATTCGTGTCATATGAAAAGCGGAAGCCCGGACTTTGCTTTGACGTTTCAACTATTAATCAAGCCTGCAAATTATAATTTTTTTGCTGTCGGTACTCTGCAATTATTAGTCCCAAAGCATTGTTCGAATTGTATATGTTTCCGATGATGAATAAAGTACAATAGTAAAATTGGCATGGCTTTGTAGCGTATGTACACTATATGTATATGTACCAGCAATTTGCTATTCACGAGAGAAACCCGATCGCTGATCTGCATATATACCATCACACACTGATAGAGATCTTCCTGATTTATGATCGTCATTCTCGATGTTTGATTACCTGTATTAATATTAATGTCGCATTTGTCACGTGCTATCACAGAGAGAGCGCGCGCGTTCTGTGTAGTTGAATAGGACGACGGACGGGCGGCAGGCACACACACACATAAAGTTTGCAAAATTCTATTGTTGTTGTATTGTGTTTTTGGGGAATGCTGCACATACACTCACAAATCATGTTGATTTATAATTAGTGGCTACATTCTATTATACCATAATTTCACTTAAAAGTTTAACGCGTTACGACAAAAAACGCCAAATTTATAGCCCAATAATTCGACAATAAAAATTTTGGCCAACTTTAATGGAATAATATTGATCCAGCGCCTGTTTGAACCTAAAACAAACAGTAATTTAGTACAAATCAAAATCAAATACGAAAACCGAGTAATTTAGTCTGGAAAAAATTGTGTAAGCAACAATCAGTCGAGCTCGGCTCTTTACATCGCGGTAATCCCTCTTTGTAAATGTGTGTAGTGTAAAGAGCTGACAAATTTAGCATTGCACACAAAATGAAATATCAGGGGAAGCGTTCTATGAGTCAACTAATTTAGCAAATGTAAAATTATACGTTACAATGTGGTTTTATGTGCTGTGTTATTAAAACTTACACATCCGAGTATTTTGCAAAACAAATATTTCAAATTTCATTATAATATTAAATGTATTTTATCATAAATCTACCGAATCTAAAGTAAAGCAAACAAAGTTTTTTTTTTGCGTTGAAAAAGTTAGTTGATAAAACCGTTATGTAAGTTGGTAGATAAGTTCATACTTGAAAAACATAAGATATTGTTGAGAATCCATCATTTTTGGAGTTTCCCTTTGAGTTATGAGTGTTTCTTAAATTAGTTCGTAACTTGTCTTCCGTTTGGTTATAATCTACGCTCCAACTTTGATATTCAGCTACATTTCCACCTTTAACATGTTCCACTAGAATTAAAAAGCAAATTGCTTCGCCTCGGCATTATAAAAATACTTGAACGTGGCTAATACTGCACTCGGGCGAGCAATTCTCGAAACGAAGGCAAGCGCAAAAATTGTGTGTAATTGTTGTAAATAGAGACAAACATGAGAGGAAAACGGTAACGATTTGCGTTTGGATAGCAAGTAACGTTCCCTTAAGACAATTTGATACACTAAGCCGCATTTCGCTTAATGTTCAGTTCGAACATTCACCTAACATCGCATCTCGTTTCACCACCACCACCACCATCATACCACTCTGCACGCCCAGGTATCTAAAACATTTAATGTCTGAATTGCTTGTGTAATGATCATTTTCAGCTCGCCTAATACTAATCTATCTGGTTGAATTATTCGTCATGTTTCGATGATGGTACAAGGATAGCTACAGGAAAGAGAAGTGTTAAAATTTAACAAATTTGCAAACAAAAAAATATTATTCAATCTTCTTGGATTATTCGTCATGTTTCGTTGTTGATCACTTAAAGATGAGGAAAGAAAGCTGCAGAAATGAGACGTTGAAGTGTTGGCATTTAATAAATTTACGATTACTATTACTAGCTCATCAACACTTAATCTGAAATAGTAATCTATCTGCTCGGATAATTTTTTGTCATGTTTCGATGATGATCCAAAGATAGAGAAAGTCAGCTGCAGGAATGAGACATTAAAGTTTGGGCATTTAATAAATTTACAATTTCTATTAAAGTAATTATTAAACAAAAAAATTAAAAATGCAATGCTTATCAACATTTAATGTATGAATTGATCGTGTAATGCACCGATTATTCGTCATGATGGGGGAAGAAAGCTAGAGGAATAAGGGATTGCAATTGTTGCTGTGAATATAGTTATAATTAATTATTAAATAAAAAATTATCTGCTTTGATTATTCTTTATGTTTCGATGATGATTCAAGGATATGGCATTAAAATTTTTGCGTTAAATAAAAAAAATAAAGTTAATATATATGGCTCATCAACATTGAATGTCTGAATTGCTTCTGTAATGATCATTTGCAGCGTGCGTAATATTAATCTATCAGCTGGGATTATTCATCATGTTTCGATGATGATGATGTGAGCGCGGGTTGGTTGGGGGGTGGTTGGAGGAAGAAAGCTGAAGGAATGTAAATGCCCGTTTAATACCAAAACAGAAAATGAGAGCACATTTAGACGAACGTTTATTACGAAATTCTTTTCAGCCATAAAAATATTACATCATCCCATATCTCATCACATTTTTCGGAAATGGTTCGCAATAAAAGAAATGACGAGCAGAAATGTAATTATATTTTAAGATTGATATGCTGCTTTTTAGGTATTGCGTCAAAAAGAAATTGATTTCGAAAATGTTTTGCTTATATATACAAAAAGTTTTCTGTGTTGTATGGAATGTATATATTATATTGTATATACAATATTTTCTCTTCTTCATTGATATTAAAATGTTTTATCAGCAGTACGGCAGCAGCGCGAGTAAAATTTCTAATTAAATGAGTGGTGCAAGTTGAGAATATGACATTTTCATAGTTGAGAGATTATATTGTGAAGTACAACTGGCATTTATCCAGCGACACGAAACTGACTGATTGAGAAATGCTTTTTAATCTACGTTTATGCTTCAACACCTTCATGTACACACTTCCACGCCGCCGCCGTCTCGCAGAAAATAAACTTTTATCAAACAACAACTGTTTAACTTTCTAAACAGCTACAGGTTCATTTATCGGTAGGTACCATATATAGGGTGGATTATTTGTGTCACTCACCTTGTAGCGTTGACCAAGTCTGCACGTCTTCGTACCGGGTGAACGTACTGCCAACCGCCTCCGCGCACATTTCGCCAATGTGCGGCGAGATGATGTTTGCCTGTGCGATATCAACCGTATAATCCATAGTAAAATTCTCCCGGCCTCGATCCTCTTCCGGCGTACGTACGGTGCCTGGATTTTTTTGTCTTAATTTAGACATCGCATCCGATGATATAAAAGCGTCTTTTGAAAAGTGGAATATGAAGCACATCACTTGGTATTGACTTTGACCGCGTTCTTCCTCCCCAAGGATCAAAGCTTTAAGAATTTGAACTTCCTACAACACAAGAAAGGATATTTAACTTATCAGATTTATGGCAGACGAAGAAGAAGGAGTAGAGAAAAAAAACGTGAAACGTTCTTTGATTTGCAAAAAAACCGAGCGTTGCTATCATAAAAATTAAATGTTTGCGCTGGCAGCGGCCGTAACTCATTTATAGATAATCTTAAAAAAGTTTGAGTTTTATCTTTATTAGCGACGCATCTAATCTCTTAATACTTGAATCTTGCAACCATTAAACTCCTTACTCTTACTTAATATACTCGGCATTACCAGAAATCCATTTACATGGAATTTTATTATGAGAAATAAACGTTTCGCTCCCATTTTCATTTGATTTCATTGTAGCTGGATGTTTTTTGGTCTTGCTTGCTTTATATGAAAACTTTTATTTCACATTGCACATTGGGAGCACGCCAAGTCGGTGAATCAACCTTCACCAAGTTCACCGTGCGCGAAATATGCGAATGGGAAACGAACGTGCATTTTTTTTGGTTCTTTCGAACGTCGACTTTCTAATCCATAACATAAAAACGAGCTTTTTTCGACGGCATATGCATATCGCGACGCGATAATTTATCGCTGTTCGGCGGCAGTTTTCATTTCCATGCTTTAAAACTCACCAGCGAAAAGAACGATCCACGAATGAATGCCAATTTGTTTCAAAAGCAATAAAAAACAGAGAGCGCGAGTGTGTAATAAAAAACGGTAAAATCGCTGCGAGTATGGATCGAAACGATTCTAATTGAAACTTGTAATTCGCGTTGAAAGCCTGATTTTAAAAAGATTGTCGCCGCTTAGCGTCGCGTTGGCATGACAAAAGCAATCGCCTTGTTGTTGTTATTTTTAGTGCGCGCGTGTCCACATCGAATGGAAATGCTAATTTGGATGTTATGTGAGACACTTTTTGAAATTACCCACATTTTACTCTGATTATTATATATTTCTATATCAGTTTCATTCGATTATACGCCACCTCCAAATTTTTATTCAAGAAAACAGTAAATTTCCTGCAAATATGGATTGAAATGATGCTAATTGAAACAGTGAAAGCATGATTTTTGAAAAGATTGTCGCGCTGTCGTGACAAAAGCGATCGCTTTGTTGTTTTCAGTGTGCGCGCGTGTCCACATCGAATGGAAATGTTAATTTGGATGTTATGCGAGGCACTTCCTTTTTGTAATTGCTTCAAGATTGAACTATTAATTGAATAGAATCAAGCTAAATTCATGGGATTTAGTAATTGCTTTTACATCGCAGCCTCCCCTCGTCAATTATTATTGTAATCAGATGCTAATACCTTGATCTTGCTTCCTGGATTATATCCTTTACGGATTAAATCGAGAAAATGTAACATTAATTCAGTCTGCCGTACGAGAATTATACACCTGCAATATGTCAATGAGTTGGTTCTTTCTCGATGTGTGGTGGCAAATTTACGCCTCATGTAGATTGTAGATTGTGGATGTGGAAGATGGAGAGAGCGGTTAGGCGTTATTTCACTAAAATTCACCTTTTAAAGGGCATTAACTTAATGCATATATATGTTATGTGTACACAATAATAATAAATTCAAGCGGGGTTTTAGAGTTTGCATGTTGTACTAGCCGCCACAAAATATGCTCCATTTAGCGGCGGCCATTCAAAACGAGGATTACCTAAAACATTTCTGATGGTGCATTTATGTATCATGCATAAAAGGCTTTTAATAGCGTTTTCATTCGCAGCGCATTGTTATCGGCATGGCCCGCAATAAATCTGTCAATCGGTATTAATTTTTCGATAGATTGGCGCATCGATAGCGATGATCAAACATGATGGCGACGCCTCACATTAATTGCGATTCAATTTATTCATTTCATATTTTCTAGCTTTTTTATAGCATACACAGTAAATTTAGCATAGCAAATCAAAGTCACTACACTTAGGTAGTTTGTAATTTTTAGGCCAATGACGTCGCTTTATGAAAACTGTTATACTTTTTTTCTACATCTCTTGGTTCAAATCTATATTCTTAGTTAATATAATCTCCTTTCCATGGAATTTCTACTATTTTCTATTTGATTTTAAAGACAATTCTTCAATATAAAGCCACTTAGTATAGTTTTTCATTTAAGTACATTAGAATCACATAAATGTTAGTGAATATTCGCTGCAATGGACTGTACAGAATTGTCTGAGTCGCATTATATTACTACTTTTATAAGATATGATTATTTAAAGATGATAATAAACAAGATCTTCAATGCAATTACCTTTATTTATTTAAAAAAAATGCAAAAAAATATAAAAATGGCGACTGTTATTGTGAATTTGAGAAAGTTTTTGTTGTATAATATTAGTCTGGCTTTTAATTATCATACAGCAAATGTAAATTAAGTGACTGTAAGATTCTTACAACTACATTCTTGGTTTGTATAATTTCTACTTTTTTTTCTATTTGTCTTTAAATTCAATTCTTCAATATACTTTCAGTGTTATTACCTACCTTTATTTATTTTTGTTCATATCTATCAATCAAGTCTGCTTTTGAAATAATATAGAACATTTATTTTAAATAATAGCATTGAATGCCGTCATTTATGGTTAATTTAAATTAATATTAATCTAATTATAAAGCCATCGATGAATGCAAAAGTGATTCACCGCGTTGAAATTATAACGCAAATGGCAATTAATATTCATTTAGAAAATGGCAATAACGTAACACACATGATGTTTTAATAAAACAATAAATGTATGGGCCGTCGTAAATTATATGATAATGGCGGATGATGAAATTCGAATGGTGTTTTTATTAGTTTTTGGCAGTTTGAATGAAGAAGGAAGCGCGCGCGCGCGCGGCTGTAAAGTAAAACTGCAGGAACGAAAATTTCTAAAAACCGCACCAGTAAATTCTTATTAAAAATGCATTCGAATGCTGTTAAAATGCAATTTGCTCTCGCAATCACATGCAATTATTTTTACGGCCGCGCTAATAGTAAACAAAACGATGTTTATCTATTACTCTTCCATCCATATTGAATGCCCTAGTAGCAACGGCAGCGCACACTTGAATTATTCACCGTGCATTTCTTTGGCCTAACTCTGGCGCTATTTATAATAAATTTTCGTAAACATTTAATGTACAATTGGCAAACTATCAATTTCCAGCTGAATTGTAACTCCCCGAGCCGTTGAATAATGAATACGTTTCATATGTTGAATTTCTCATAAGTTTTGCAATAATA
>JARJDW010000103.1:0-28090 GCA_030264715.1 Adinopsis sp. GC000173
AAAATATGTCAAAATTTGCCTGCTTTTCGAACTTCAAATTGGTATATTTTCTAAACTAATTATAATTGGGCATTATGAATGCTTGATATGTAGTATAGAATAGTGAAGTTATATATACAGAAAATTTCATAAAAATTGGAAAAGGTGACCGCGGCACTTTCTGCACGTTTTCAATGGATTGACCCTATACTTAGAATTTTTTATAAAATTAAAGCTGTTTATAGCAGTTCATTCCCAATTAAATCAAGATTAAGAATGAATTTTCTAAAGAAAAGCGTAAAATGTTGTAAAAAGGTAAAGAAGTAATTGCATTTACTTCTTTTTATATCACTTTAAAATTCCTTTATTTTATACAATGATACACTACCGCACATTTTTCAAATTAATAACGTATCATCTCAATAATATCATTGTTCTTTACATCAGATTATTGTTAGTTTCTCGACTAGCACAACAACTGCATTCAAAGTCATAAATAATAAAAATAACTCTTTTAATATTAATATACTTAATATTTCTTTTATAAAATTAAAGCTGTTTATAGCAGTTCATTCCAGTAAACCAAGATTAAAAATGAATTTACTAAAGAAAAGCGTAAAATGTTATAAAGGTAAGGAAGTAATTGCATTTAGCTCTTTGTATATCACTTTAAAATTCCTTTATTTTATATAAAATGATACACTACTGTACATATTTCAAATTAATAACACATCATATCAATATGCGTCATCAACGTGTGAGCTATTAAGATTTAATATAAAATGCATTCAATGTCATAAACAATAAAAATAACTCTTCTAAGATTTAATATACATAATAATTTTTATGAAATTAAAGCCGTTTATAGCAGTTCATTACAGTTAAACCAAGATTAAGAATGAATTTACTAAAGAAAAGCGTAAAATGTTATAAAAAGAGCTAAATGTAATTACTTCTTTACCTTTATCACTTTAAAATTCCTTTATTTTATAAAATGATACACTAACGCACATTTTTCATATTAATAACGTATCATATGAATAATTTCATTGTATTTTACATCAGTTTATCGTTAGTTTCTCGACGCAGTGCAGAAAACGAGAATCGTCGGAAAGCAAGCGAGCGGGAAACGGTGTGCCCGTTCAAGCGACAAATAACTGAGAAATATACTTGTATGTAGCAAAGCTCAATATATCTTTACCTTTTTATTTTTCGCTTCTCATAGATGTGAATCCTTCAAACAGAGTTTCTACAAGTATTTTTCTAACGTTAGCTTTCAATTCATTCAAAATATTATTAAAACTGTATATATAGAATCGGTTTTTAATTGCCAGCAATATTATATTATATTAGTGATTTCAGTAATAAAAAAATACATATTTATTAATGTTATTTTATCAACACCAATGTAATATGTCACCAAAACCTGGTTAAACTTCAAAATTATTGATGCAAGTTTGATTGATGACCGCAATTAGCAAAACTAAACAGAGTTTAAAGTTTTTTTTATAAAATAAAATTTGACGAAGTCAATATTGTAGGTAATATTTAATTATTTATAAGTATAAATTATTCCCAACTGTTTATTTATTTTTGTAATATAATTGGAAATCTATGCAAAAATATGAAATTTTATGAAAATATATTGGATTTATGTATTTTGCTTTTGATATTAACATTTTTTGTTATAAATAAGTATTTTTATAACAGAAATTATCTGGACTATTACAGAAAATTCGAAGTTTACTTTGATAATAGAAACATATGTGGGTGGTCCGAAAAGTTTCTAGTCCTTTTAATAATTTTTAGTGCAACCTCAAATTATTTTTTGCATCACCGCGTCACTTAAACCAAAAATTTTTTATGGATCTTTCTTTGCGCCGGAAATTTTTGCGACTTTCTTTAGATTTTTCTTTGATCTTTGGCATTTTCCATCAAATCTGTTAGCGACTTTCATTAAACTTGATAGAAAATAGGGAAGAACAAACGTTCTTCTCTATTTTGCATCACTTTTAATGTAAATCCTTAAATATTTTGATAGAAAATGTTAAAATCAAAAAAATCAGAGAAGAAAGTCGCAAAAATTTCCCGCGCAAAGAAAAATTCATAAAAAATGTTTGGTTTAAATAGACGTGGTGATGTTAAAAAATAAGTTAAGGCTGCCCTAAAAATTACTAAAAAAGCTAGATTTTTTTCAGACCACCCACGTATAAAAATAGATAATAAACGGTGGCAGTATAAAATCAAAAAAGTACAATTGATTATTTATTATTGTACAATTATATAATTAGAAATCTCTGCAAAAAAATGAATTTTATGAAAATAGATTTGGTTTATGTATTTTACATTTTATATCAACATTGTTTATTTTCAGTAAGAGTTTTTATATAAAAAATTATTGAATTCCTTACAAAATATTAACAGTTTACTTTAATAATAAAATAAACATAAAAGTAGATAATAAAAGGTGGCAGTATTTCGTTCAGTTTAATTTGGTTAAAAATTAAGCAATGTTATAAAATTGATCATATATTGAAGTTATTGAATAATAATGTTTTTATAACCCAAGGGAAGAGGGGAAGCGCAGCCCAAAAATGTGTATATAATATTACGACCCTTTTATATTTCTCTAAACACGATAATAACATTTAAATATCTATTTTCAGAATTGTGTATACGTATAGAAATCGATTCATTTTATAACACTGTTTTACTAAATCACGAACAATAACTGCGCTTCTAAAACTATAGTTTCGTGGAATAACTCGCGTATTATAAACTTTAAAAAGCTAATGGTGGAAATCATCATTAAGCAGCATATACGTGCATAATTTTCAATAACTCACATTAATGATGTGATGTAGGTACAGTTTAAAGGAATGCACCAAAAAAATCGTAAACAGAATTTGTAAAAATTTATTTATTTTTTTCGGAATAGTGAGGACAGATGCGTGCAAAGCAGGCCACATAACAGGAATATTCAAATGTGATCCAATTAACTGTAGACGTAAACTGTCAAACCCACCTCGCATACCTGACTAATTTCATGGCACCGTGCCTAATATGCAACAACATCTAGCACACAGTTTGGAAGTTTTAACGAACGCCAAATAAACAAAGAAGATGAAAAAATGATTGCACATGTAATAAAGCATGGCTTCGTTTACAGCCAAAAAGCTATTTGTTAATACGTTATATGTTATCATAATATTTAAAAATGCGTGTCAAATATTTTCACGCAAACAAACGCCCAAAAGTATATACTCGTAAATTAATTTTTAATTATTACTTTATATCAACTAATTTTTGAAAATTAACATGTTTGTTCAGTAATTGGCAATTTCATTAAATTCCTATCGATAAAAAGCCATTGTTCATACCTAGTTTGTATAATAATATTTGAAGATCGCTTATAACCATTCAACAACATTCAATATCAACATATTAAATTTTGGATGTGTTTTATTAATTAAAATCAAACGAAATTTTAAATTCAGCGTTCCAGTGCGTTTGCGATATCAAGTTTAATTATTTGTAGAATGTGCAGCGCTGCAGCAACGAAGTTATAAAATTTGATTTTTATTTGTGCAATTAAAAACTTTAATGATGAATTGAATGCGTTTTATACGAAAAGTGCAATTTTAAGCAAAACTCATCATCGTCCGCCTTTTTTTAATAATTTCAATTACGGTTTTTCCGTCGACAAATAACATACTGGACCACTATAAATCCTTAATCCTTGTCACAAACAGCACATGTTTCAGACATATCCTGAAACCCCCTAACAGATTAGTGATGCAGGCGCCACCCATTAGCTCTGCGGTAATTTGGAAATAAAATACATGCGGCGTCATGTATGTTTGCATATATAGCAAATATTATAATTCAACTTTTTTTTTATTTTAGCCGAAAAACTGAAAAAACATTGGTGTTTGTACATTCACCATTCCCCATCATTCAATTATCGAATTTGAAAATTCCATCGATAATTTATGATTGTATGATGCTATTAAATACATAGACATATCCAATACAAACGACCAAATTTTCTCTGAAAACGAAAATGATTTGTGAATAATCATCAATTTAAATGCAAAATGTTTTCCATTAGTTTATAAAGCTGTAATAATATTTGCCGCAAAAAATATTGTTGAACTCAAAAATTGTTTTTTTACTATCTTGTATTCGTAATAAAATTTATGAGCGCGCTTAAAATTCGCATCTTCTTAAAAATATTTTTATGGCATCGTGTGCTATTAATAGATAAAAAGTCATTTCACCCGAAATATGCAAGAAATTATATTTTTAATCCCTCAAAAAAAAAATGATAAATTATAAAATGGAAATCGCCGTTTTATAGCTTTAATGTCATTTATTATCCTTTTGCATGGAATTTCCACATATAAAATTAATTATGTTTGTAATGATTTTATTCAAAAAATGTGCTTCGTGCAAATTTAGTATCACATATAATACGAAACATAAATACAAACAAAATATGAAGCAAGTTTTGATTTATTCCGTTCTAGAATTTTGAAAGTTTTTAAGTAAACAGATTAATTTTGTAGATAAATGATCACACATTTTGACGTTTATGTTTCGTATAACATTTTTAATTAATACTTGTATCTACACATAGTAATCCACATCGCCTTCACACACTATCTACAAGTCGTAAAAAGTAAATGTTACTTTACACTTATTGTATAAAAGAATAATAATTCATTTAAAACACTTAGTTTTAATTAACTATAGATTTTATTTAAGTAAAGTTTATGCGCATTTCTGTAATACAGCCATCATCAGGACTAATCTATTTACAGATTTAATTAAGAAAATTACATATGAATCGAAACCAAGTCTTTTAATTAATTATTATTCTTTGATATTATAATGGTTCACCAAGAGGTAGCACCAAATATTTTAAGCTTAATTATTCTTAGAAGCGATTTCATAATCATATTCTCTGTTAAAGTTAATGACATAATATCGAATTTTAAGAGGAGAATTAGTGTCATTTGATATACGTTAGTGAAAACAATTGTATACAGCACTGCCAATCTTGGTTTTTGGTGAAAATGTCAGGAACATTTAGGAACAAAGCACTGCCAACCTTTGTTTTTGGTGGAAATGTGAGGAACATTTAAGAATATAGCATTGGCAACCTCACTAATGGGAGAATTAATTATGACGTAATTAAATTGATTATGAAATTGAAAAATTTAAAAATGTCATTAGTTAAAGAAGCATTAGCGATTCGATTATAAAATCGGCCCTTATTGTATCTGTAATGATTAAATTTGCAAAATAATATTTGACAAATATTCTCATCAAGTTATCCTAAATAATTACAATATTACTATTGATTTTCTATACAAATTTTAAATTATATTATGAAGTAAATTGAAGTTATAAGAATTCATATCTAAATAATTTGTAATTTTTAATATTTACTCATAATATTTAAAAATATACATACTTCTACCAAAATATTCTTCTTTATTAGCTTATGTTTACTATATCAGCTTAATTATGGTAAACTGATGCGTAAACGTCGTTACGGCGCTTCCTTTTTGAAGGGCACGCGTTCCGGAACTATTTCTAATTATTATTTTATACGTCATTTAACTATGAGGCCATCATCAGAAGTATTATAAAAATTTCTGATTTTTATTTGGATAATATTTGGCTTGAATAATTTGAATCTATCGTAGGTAGGTACGAATATGGGTTAAATATTTTTTAACAGTACACCACTTGCTTTTTTAATTATAAACTGTAATTGTTGAGATTTTATGTAAATCTACATGCTTTATGATTTGAGAACGGCAACTCTTGAACACCATATTTTTAACAATCGAAATTATTTGTATGGCTGAACTTGAGCCAACTTATTGAAGTAGAAGAACAATTACATTCAAGAGTTAACTCACAAGTGGTTATTGAAACTCAAGGGTAACACATTATTATAACTCTCAGCTTACATGTTTTTAGCGAAAAGATATCGTTCTCTTTAGGAGTAAAAGTTGGAAATATTTATAATTTAATGGTTTTTAGGCTGAAATAATTGCAGTTTAATTTGCAACATTCAAAATATTGACTAAATAGTCGGAGTAAGGTTATAAACTGCACCATTACTTTTTTAGTATGCATAATTTTTTCGCGCGCAATATAAATGAGTATTGAGTTATTAACCCACCATATAATGTCAACGCACATAAAAACGAATTAACATTTAATCAGATAATTTATTTTTTTAAAGAGTATGTGTACATGTGAAATATTTATAACTAAAACGCATAGAGAGATCCGAAATGCGTATGTAGTAACACTAATAAATTCATGCCTTTTAAATAGGGATCAACAATGGACTTTTATGATCCGTAACCGAAAAAGCAATTTGACTAAGTATCCAAATCGACCTTTTAATAATGGCATCAAAAGAAAAGATCTATATATAAAGGTTGTTCAGGCGCGTACACATAAATAACCTAGCACAAAAATTTGCTGTTTGATTATGTACGAACTAAACACTTAATTGTTTGTACTTGGAATATCGCATAAATCAAGTTGTGAATTCAATCTTCGAGCGCACACACATGACAATTATTGAGTTATCATAGGGCGGTTTAATCTAATTTAAGATACATTTAATTAGGTAATAATTCATATAGACAATTTTTATTGTTCAATTAAATTAATTACTGTCATGCAAAAGGAATTATTACAACTATAGTAACGATTTAGTTTATGATGTACTGAATATCCACGTTTATATAATTCAGTTATTCGGTATTAATTTTATGTCTTCGTTGGGGTATTGAACAAATGAGTTTGTCAACATAAAGTCTAGCATGGATCTCCAATACCATTATAGTAGTACGTGGGTGGTCCGAAAAGTTTCTAGTTTTTGCAGAAATTTTTAGTGCAGCCCCAAATTATTTTTTAGCATCAACACGTCCGCATAAACCAAAATTTTTTTATAGATTTTTCTTTGCGCAGGTAATTCTGGCGACTTTTTTCTTTGTTTTTGTTTTAATTTTGGCATTTTTTATCAAAATATTTAAGGATTTTTATCAAAAGTGATGCAAAATAGAGAAGGGCGAGCGTTCTTTATTTTAAGAATATTTGGTACTAACAGTTGGTAACTAATTTAATAGTCTTGTAAACTATTGGTAATAGGTACCTTAATATAAGTAGTAGAAATTCGAAAAAAATCTTTTTTTTAAGAAATATTCATTACTCTTAGCCTAACCACCAAATTAATTGACATCATTTTACTAAACTTAAACGGTTGGGAGTTTTTTAAGCCAATTATGGATAGTTTCTAAGTATATACGAACTTTGTAGTGTCAACTAGAAGTAAGTACACTATGCTATTACATATGCAAACCAATAAGTGGTGAGAAGTTTCAAATTAAATAAATAAATGTATCAATAGTAGTTTAATTAATGTCTATTGGCTGTAGTTATATTATAAATATCTTTCTTTCAATTGGAGTACTATATAAATATAATAAGCAATACAACAATAAATAAAAGAAAGGTAAATATTAACAATACAAATAACAACATATTATATGATAGCTATGTACATTCATTTCTACATTTTTATTACATTTGTTACAGTGCACTTGCAATTAGTAATAATTACTAGTAAATAACTTACATTATCTATCATTTATCAAAGAGTAATATAATGATTATTAATACATTTAAAAATTACTAGGTATATAAATGAATAATAATGTTTAGTAATAATTCATAGCACTTAATTTTTAAGTCTCGAATTATAAATCTATTATATTTTAATGCTTTTTTATTCATTTGATGTAAAATTAAAAATATCTAAATGAATATATTGTACCTATATGTATTCCAACAAAGTGGACTCATATTTTTTGCAATACAATTCAGCGGCAAAAAATTTATACCTGAACAAATTAGTTGGCACCTAATTTTTACACATTAATTGTATTCTTTTTTCAGACAAAAGTCATAATAAAAGTCCCTAGACTTAAAATTTAACTAAAGTTTTATTTTCGTCGTCTTTTATTTATTTAAAATGCTTGATATATTTTAAACTATGCAGACAGGTCTTAAATATAGAATGTGACTAAAAATGTATTTTAACTGCCCCTTTTCTTTTAATTATTAAAGACATACGTTTGTGTTTAAACTCTTATTTTGCATACGCAATATAGCAAATTTTCTGTACACGTAAATTTGGTTTTTCACATTATCCCCAATCTGCATAAAATCTAAATTTATCATGGTTTTAACCCTTTACAAATTTATTAGTATTGCTTCGTTTGTTGGCAAGTATTTCTAAATGATAAATCGCTGAATTATATTATTAAGATTGTACAACGAATGCAAATTTTGTTTTGTTAACTTTCAATTATGTACCTTTTGGTGTAAGTACATAATTTTATTATTTATTGTTTAGGTATATTATTTTATACCATAAATATTTTTGTAAAATTTCATAAATATTTGATTAAAATATGTACAATTATAAATTATAAATAAATATGAATTTAATTAATAATAGGCTCCTATTTACAAAACTTGAATCAATCTTTTTTTTTGTATAATATTAATTAAACAAAAATGTATTTAATTATTTGTAACAATACATAACAAAATTTTTATATTTATTATATTAAATATATTTAATCAATATTTGTATATTTTAATTGAAAACATGGAAAAATAATTTCGAATTAAAATGGCGATTAATCATAACTGTGATAATATATCAGCACAACTCTTCGTATGTAGATACTTGTATGAAGGTTTGTCCACATAAATTCTAACATGGATCTTCAATACCATTATAGTATACTAAAGTGATTACTTTTTTTAAAATAATATCAGATACTAACAGTTAGTAATTAATTTAAGAGAATCATGCAAACTAGTAAAGTAGTAGAAATTCCCATAACATCTATTTTCTAAGAAATATTCATTATTCTTAGCATAACCACCCAATTAATTGACATCGTTCTAATAAACTTAAACGGTGGAGAGTCATTTAAGCTAATTATGAATAGTTATTTGTATATTCTAATTAAAAACAAGGAAAATAATTTCGAATTAAAATGGCGATTAATCATAACTGCGATAATATATCAGCACAACTCTACGCATGTATGTAGATGCTTGTATGAAGGTGTATCTAATAATTAATGTCATCAGTTGGGTGTTATAAAATGAAGCTAATACACGTTATCAATCTTAGTAATTATATTTGTATTAAAGCTTAAAGTATATCTATGTTAGATCTGAATTTTGTTCGGAATAGTCCATACGGAATGCCGTTTACATCCTTGATAATTACAAATGTGATTTTTGTATATTTAACCACAAGTTTACAATATGTAGCATTTTCTGTTTTATTTGTTAGAGCGCAATTACCCTACCAGTTTCGCCACTATCCCTTTATGTTTTTTGCGCTTTTTCGACTTTTTAATACTTAAATTAAAATGTTGATTATTCATAACTGCGATAATATATCAGTACAACTCTTCGTATGTATGTAGATACTTGTATGAAGGTGTATCTAATAATTAATGTCATCACTTGGGTGTTATAAAATGAAGCTAATACACGTTATCAATCTTAGTAATTATATTTGAATTAAAGCTTAAAGTATATCTATGTTAAATGTGTTTGTACATTGTCTACATAAACGCAGTAAATTGATTTTAAATACTACATAAATTATAGAGTGAGCTTTATGTACGAATACACACGTACCTATATATGTATATATCTATACATATAGATCTGCGTTATTAACTGGAGGGGTGTTGAATCTTACGATTTAATAGGGTTTATTAAATTATATCAGAAACACGCTCGTGTCATATAAGGAACATAATGAAGACAGACTTGGGAAGATTTGATTATCGCGTTTGACGACACGACTCCGATGTGAATACTGAGAAACAAAAGGTGCTCGAGCAGCAGCCGTAATTACATTGCTAGCTTCACACGTCTGTAACTAACTGTTGAGTTTAGTGTACTCCACAGATTTGGCTAGTATTGGTATTACCCACTTTGATTGCTGATCAAATAATTCGAGCCGGTGGCGCAAAACCTAATCATGCACGTGCGCAGATAATTGTTTGTCAAGCCAAAATCATTTTTTCCATTAGAATATAAAAAATGGATGGAATCAATATGGCATTGAAGGAATGCACCTCGTCCTTGGGGACATCATCAACGGAAAGCAAATTAACTCACATCCCTCCAAGGACGCATAACTTCTGGTTTTATCCGTCGGTCGCATAATGTCAAGTCAGAGCACGACCCTCATTGCTTGGCACACACCGATTTATCGTAGTGGAGCAACGAATTAATTATGTATAACAGGTGTGGGCCGAAAAATTAAAATATTTTATAACGTCGACGAAATCTAGCGTTTAAACTCTGATTGTCTCTATAATAAAAGTTTATGTGCGCTTTTTAGAACCCTATCGTGAGGAAAATGCAAAGGCGCGCGCGCGCCGTCGAAAAACCACGTCAACAATCTTCTCCAAAAAGTCATAAACAAATTTGCACGAATTAAATTTTCTTCCATTCCACACTCGTAAGATGCACTTCCTTTTTGTTCGCACTGGCGCAAGTGCGCGATAAAAATACATATCAAACGCTATGAAACTATAATTTAATATATAAGTTCCTTCGGTAGAGCTTTAATCTAGTGAATATTATTTGCGCGCTTTATGTTTAAATCATGCGATACGGGATGGTCGAAAGCTGACCATGCAATTCAATTGTTGCTCCATACCGAATATATATTATCAATGTTACACAATCATAAATTTACCGTTTTTTGCAATAAATCATCGATTTCGCAATCAAAATGAATTCTATTTCAATTTCGATCTATTCCAATTATACGCATGCAGCACATATTGTTTCTACAGTTAATTATATAAAATATACTTATGCACGTTTTTATTGCACTGTAAAAGTACCTATCAATGTCGTTAAAGTTTTATTAATATTGAATATCAATCGTCTTATTATTTTTCTATTATTCTATCGGGGTGGTAACTAAGTAATTGCCGATTTCAGTTATAGAGGCTTTTCGCTCCCATTTTTAGAATATCGGTAAATGTAATGATCTTCTTCTTCTTATATATGTTAGTTGTCATCTAACATAGCTTTATAAGTTCATTGCATAGATATTTTTTCAAAGTGTTTTTTTATTTTATATTAATTTTATATTTTGCTTCATGATTTCTCTAAAGGAAAGAACGCAGTGTAAGCCGCCAAAAAGTTACGTAACGTATATGGTGATGAAGCCCTTAAAGTAAGGCAATGCCAAAATTGGTTTGAAAAATTCCGTTCTAGAGATTTTTCTCTTAAACATGACCAACTTTAAGGTCGCTCAGTTCAGCTTAATGAGGATAAAATCAAAACCATTATCAGAAAGATGACAAAAGGTCATCGAACAAAATGGTAAATACTTAATAGATTAAAGTTTTTGCCATTAAAACAAAAAACTCTCTTATTTCTTTGAACAAATCGGAAATTACTTAGCTGCCAACCCAATATTATGATATAGACTTCTATACCTGTATACATTTTAATATTTTTATAACTATTATTCGATTAGTTTTGATTACATATTATAATTATTATTTTGGGTTTGGCAATTTGTTGTTTATATACCCACATTTAAATCAAGTTGTTAATCATTTCAACCTGAAAAGAAGAAAATCTTCCACAGGGAGACAATTTTTCACATTTGCAAACTTTTTTCCTCATATTTTAGTTTGCTATTTTAAAGTTTAAAACAACAATAATAATTGTAAAACTTTCATGACAAGTGGAAAAACAATGATTCCAGCTCATCAATATGTATTAAATATTAAGTTTTCTCGATAAATTTTGAGCAAAATAAAATTTGCTATATATTCCTCATTTTGATAATTCAATTCCAACTGCTTGCTATACGCGATTCTTTTGAATATTCTTAAATCAAAAATAACATTATCTTGTACCATAGGATTTTAAATGTGATTTGCATAAATTTTTTTTGCATATAAAAAGTTTCTATGCAAATATGCGAAATTATGAAAGTGATTTGTGCAACAGTTAGAGTTGCAAATAGCTGGAAGATAAGAGAAGGAAGAAATTGATGTGTCTCCCTAGCAGTCTGAGGCAAAATCTAGAATCAATAGTCATGTTTTTTTCATGATCATCACGGCTTGATGATATAATGATTTGTAAATATTGCAATGTTTATGATTATAAACACGCCCTTCATCAACAGCAGCAGCGTAATTTGAAACATATAGTACTCAAGTTACATTAGTAAAGAAGCGATATTAAAATTAAATAGTTTATATTTTATAAGAAGTGTTCTTAAAAAGCCAATTATAACTAACTTCAAAAGGAATCAGAGTACACCTATTTCTATATATGTATAGGTAGGTGGGTAGGTAGTACGATGTTATGTAAGTAGGTATATAAATATATGTATTTATATAGAATATTTGCCTTCCGCAGAGAGTAAAGTGTAACACGAACGCAAAGTATACATCAAAAGACATAATTTTATTTATTGAGTTTGTGCGTCTTCCAGTCGCTATCACATCCAATTTATTACATATATAATCGCAATTAAAAATTTGTTGAAGAAGCTGCGCACACCATTTCGTATTTCTACCTCGTTACATTTCTTGAAGAAGTAGTTTCAACAACGTTATAATAAAAATTTATCACGTCACATTTCAAAATTTTAATCTTTCTTACATTCACAAATCGTTTAATATTAAAATTTTAGAATTACTTAATAGCTCCCCATAAAATTCACTTAAATAATAAATATTCTGCTTTATGTATTATATTATATGAAAATTAGAAAGATAGCTACTTATTTAAATATATAGGGAAAAGTAGGGTAATGGCGACCACCAGGTAATGCTGCAACCTGGTCTCAAAGATTATTAAGTGTAGAGATTAGAAAATGGCATCAGTACCTTGTAAACATTGTGTAAGGCATCATACTACTAAATAACGACAGTTCCACAACATATACCTAAATTAGCAGCCTTTACATATAATATTTCCTGTTTTCTGTTATAATTGAAATGCGTATGAAAATTTGAAGCCAAATTATTTTTATATACATATAATAATTATTTCTGGATCTGATAATATAAATACAAAAAGGAATTCTACTCTTCATTGTTGAATATTTTAAAATATAATTTGCACTAGATTGCTTTTCACATCTTCTTGAAATAAAATTTGTCCAACGGGGTAATGACATTCCTAGCTTAATTTGATATGAGTTTGGAAAAGGCAACGAATGATGGTTAAGATGTGAATTTTGTTCAGAATGGTCCATACGAAATGCAATTTATAAAACGTCCCTGATAATTTCAAATGTGATTTTTGTATATTTAACTACAAGTTTACAATATGTAGCTTCTTTTCCTATTTTATTTGTTAGAACGCAATTACCCTATCAATTTCGCCATTACCCCTTTATGATTTTAGCGCTTTTTTGATCTTTTAATGCGTTTCTTATTCGTTATTCGTTATTTAAGAACAATTACGAATTATTCCTATAGGTGCGGGATTCCCCCACTTTCCCCTACATTGCATAAAAAATAGAGTTTATTTAATATTGATTCCTTTTTAAATTTGAATTAAATTCTGTTTTATTAGCACCAAATGATATTACATAACATTTACGTTAAAAAGGCATCTTAACTTGCAAATATATCTTTTAAATTGTTATAGTTTATGGTTTATGTCCTTTGAATTACTCTGCAGCGTAATTTTCCACACTTAAAGTACCATATTGGGGAATATTTAAACCAACCAATGGTTTATCTAAATTATGTGCAAAAGTTATTTATACTAAACTCAAAAATATAGGATACTATAATAGCATAACTAAGTTTCATCGTAAATGCTTTTTAACGAAATACGTCTAATATAATTTTTAGAAAATACTATATTTTGATTTGTTAAATTTTTTAATGCAAACATTAAGGTATGAGATAATTAAAATTTATGATGTGTTGCGCTATTCTTGGTATTATAATCGCAGCATTCAAAACCGTGGCTTTCAGCATTATGTGTAAGGATCTCATGAACTCAGAAATGGTGATTCAGATTAATGGAAATGCATTCACATAAACAGTCCTAGAGCATTACATTATAATTAAACCCATGCATTAAAATACTACATAACCTTTATAAATAATTATCATTTTATTTATATAATAGATATAATGTTGAGTGAACCAGCAAATTATTATTTTTTAATATCTATCATAACTCAAATTTTTGTATCACAGTTACCTTTTTACGAATAAATTCGCAGGTGTTAAAATATATTAGTCTATCTACACGTGTCAAGCAGAAAAATTAATTTAAATTAGGGAGAGCATCATATCACAATACTGTTAATTCCGTTAAATTCATATACATCATTTTGTGTTCTATCTGTCCGAGAACTCCGAGATATTCAAATTTATTTTGGTTTTCTATACCAATAATAAACATAAAATTGTTGCTGAATTTTCCAGCTGATTAATTTATCATTTAATTATTTGTCCACAACTTGCATTTTCATAATACGCAATAAACATTTAGATTATGAAAAATATAACAATAACATTTGAGTTAATTATAAAGCCAGAAACCGCTACAAATCTTTGCCCCCGATTATATTGCATCAGCTGATTTACAGCGTATACATTTTTTAATATGTGTTGTAAACAACATAATCTACACGTTGCAGCAAACGCAACATTAATAAAATAACACTTACCGATATTTCAGCGATACTCACACTAGCGCCATTTGTACTCCCAAGCCAGAAAACACACTTGTGATCAAATTCACATATGTACTCTAAGAAATTCGTTAACTAAACATCGCATGAGACATGTTTACGATGTTTACTGTGCATCATTTGTTTGCTAGCGTGCCGTCAACCTTGAAAGTGATAGGTGGTTCCAAATATCCGCATGTTATCAAGCTCCGCATAGAATATCATTGATTGCAAAACAAAACAAATATGCGCTGATTTGTTCTAATCACTAAAATCATATTTTTGATATGTCAAATGAATTTTAACATATTAATGCTTGTTTGTTTTCGAGATACAGATGCAACATGAACAAGTTACTGTACCACACCGAGGTTTTATCTGTATATTGGATGAAACGCGAATTAACTAAAATGTATATACTCTAATTTGATACATATAGAATACTTGGAATGAAAAATGATAATTTTCTTTCTTCTTCCGAAGTGAAGTAAGAGTTTGAGGCACTGTGCGGTTGGACAGTCCGATCGGATAAAACAATTTTTAGTAATTTTTAATCTTATACCAAAAATTTAGATTAGTTCTCTGAAATCCGCAAAAATTGACTATGCTTAAAGCTTTTGGAAAATATATCGTGCGTTAATTATTTATTCGTTAATTTTTAATAACTCTATTATAAATGATTGGCCGGAAAAATACTAATTTCCACTAAAAGGCTCAAAATTTACTACACCGATGCCTATACATTCACGTTTGTTTATGTCCCTGTCCAGGTATCATGTGCTTGCATTTGTATGAGCAAAATTTACTATTTCTTTAAATTTGACAAATATTGATAAAACTAAACTTAGGTAGAAAATTGTTTCTGTCAATCATTAACAAACGCGCCTTACATCATATAATTAAATAAGAACCTATATAGACGCAAATCGATATTTTGCGGTGTATCTTGGAATATTTTTGTCAATCCATGTCGCATTGGTGCGTTTAGATACCAATAAGCTCATTTTCGTTATGTTTATATGTCGTAAGTAGAACGTAGATAGATTTCAATACTTTGTAAATAATTCATTTCTTTCTGTAATGTATCTTTTAATTGTTTTGTTTGTTTTAATGTGCCTTGGTAGTGAAATAATGTTAAAATACCAAATCAAATTCGTAGAAGAATTAAACACAATAATATGAAGTGTTCACAAAAATAGGCCGCTATCTACCAGATGATTGGAAACATTTAATTAGAATAAAGTTCTAGGACACTAGTAAGAATACATGTAAGTCTAGACGCAATTAGGAATTAACTTTAAGTTTAATTAAATAGTCTAAACATAGGTATAAATGAATACATTATAAAACTCTAAAGCCAGTTAATTAATATAAATTTTCACCTGTGCATAATTTGTATTTGGTTGTTATCCTTGTGAGGCATATGAGGCTTATAAATACCAAACTAAATTCTTAACAGAATTAAAAACAATAATATTAAAAGTGCTCACACAAAATGTTCGTAACAACTGCCACTAAATACCAAATGATTGGAAATATTTCTTTAGAACAAAGTTTTAGGACACTAGAAGAGGACACACAAGTCTAGACGCAATTAAATATTAATTTTAATTTCATTTAAATTATGTAGAAAATAAATATGTTATAAAACTCTAAAGGCACTTAATATAAATTTTCACCTGCGTGTAATTTGTATTTGGTTGTTATCTTTATAAGGCATAGGAGGCTTATAAACGCTTTTAAAAATATATAAGCAGAGATAAAATATTAGTGAAATGTAGTACGATTTGTGTCGTTTTCGAGGTTAAAAAATGCGCTATTTAGCAAACGGTAGGTACATAAGGTGAATAAAAAAATCACTTAACCCGTGATATACACCGTAAGCTGATGTTAGATAAGCGAATATTTTTTTTGTAAAAGTTAGTGACATTTAGTTAGTTATACTAGCAAACAACGTAGAATATACGAGCGTTTCGACTGCATTATATTCCCGTTTACAAGGGTTGTATAGGGTGTAAAGGTGTAAGTTATACATGGGTGGGATAGGGATCGGAAGCTAATGTTTTGCACGCGATCTAAGCCGGCCACCTGAAGGGAGAGACTCTGTAATTATTATGCACATCTTTGCGTGCCGACTGGCCAACCCCTAAGGAAGTTGTATAGCGATACTGATACGCGCTGGCTTGCCCGAGATATCCTATCGTGTCAGCTTGTCTTATGCTTGTCTTATCGGATTTATTACTAGTTAAATTACTCTATATAAGAAAATTTTATTCCTGGCTTTTTTTAATTCATATTAATCACTATTATAACTTTAATTGCCTTCAACATTTATTTGAATACGTTCAACTTGTCTTGGAAATTTACAACGAGACATGCAACCGTTCGTATATATGAAATTTTTCAATTTCGAAAATGCGCTGTTTAACTGAATTTTTCATTCTATTTTTATATAGCTATAATGTTTTAACTTTTACTCTCTCTCCTTTCGAGTGAATAAAATATTACTTGCGTGCTTAAAGCAACATTTATATTTTATATTTTAGCTAAACACATTAATTATTAATAAAAATGTTTTATATATTTGTCTATCTATTTATTTATTTATTTATTTTTTTAATTAATTAACTTATAATACAAGCTAGATATTGAACAAATATCAAGATATATACAGACAGCAAATAGCTTCAAGCGAACGTTCAAACTACATTGATGTAATTTCTTTCCTCAGACCCAATGTGCTATATACAATACAGAAAAAAAACGTCGAAAATCGAAACAGTGTGTATATGTATGTGTGTGTGTTGTGTTGGTTTTTTCTGCTTCTTGTGGGTTAAATTAAATTCCGAATTTACAATATTCTCTCATATTTTTATGCAGCGCATGTTTTAGTAATTATCGAGTAATAATTTTAAATGATATTTGAATATTTGCCAAACGTTTGAACGCAAACTTTGCGCTTTTAGACGTTCGCATAGATCATAAAAATAAATGTATTACCCTTTTTAAAGATACTGATGTATATATGTGGCTTACCTACACGCCGGCCGATGCATAAAGAAAACTTGATTTGCATCACAAACAAATTGCATTTCAGCATTTTTTCTTTCGCCCTAATGTAGTAAGGAAGATTTGTATATCAAAGAGTCGCAGCAAGTAACTTACATACAAGTATTTAAATTTTTATTTCATTCGTTGGTACACTACATCAAATAAAGCTAATTGTATCATTGTGTTAAGTGCGCAAGTATTCGCGCTGTAATGATGCTGCGCTATTGGAGTCAACGAGGTAAAAAAGTGTAACAACTTTCTTACCGTCAAAACAATTTCTGTAGAATGATGGAATTTGTGTATAAACAGATGGAAATTTAATTAGGTTAAAAATTTGCTTAAAACCTAATTCAGGTTTATCAATAAGTAAATGCTCTTGTTGTTGGAAGATTACTTGCATTTTCACGCAATTATCCCATCAGAATTTAAAGATAGAATTGTTTTCAAATTATGTTAAGTTAATAATACAAGTTTCCATCTAATTATAGCAAACTACCAATGGAATAGGCGTTTATTGTAAATATTTCAATCCGTTTAACAAAATTACAATAAATTTCGCTATAATGAAAAATAATTTCATTTTATTTGCATGTGGAAAATTCATTAATGGCACACTGAATATTATGGGTATTTAAGGTATGGCAATTTTTGTAATATAATAATCAATATTATCTATAAGAGAGAATGAGAAAATTTTACTTCATGTAAAAAGCTTGCTATTATCGTAGCATGAATGCATCTTTTAATGAATATAAATATCTATTTAGTTAAAAAAGAAAAGAAAAAAATGGAAGTATTATAATAAACTATTAATTTAATTAAATTAAATCATCCTTATTCGAATGGAATCTTGTTGAAAAAACGCAAAGAACATATTTGTATAAAAAATATGATTGAGATATACAATCGAATTAGGCTAATAACTTTTATTTTATTTTCTATTTCGCATTGGTACTCTCAATTATTAATATTATTTTAATTCTTTTTTGTGATAGAATAGTTTTGAAGCTGTAAACAGATTCATTTTTCGTGTCTATATTATAAAATTTACTTCAATTTTCACTTTTGTACTTTATTTAAACTATCATGTTAAAACAAAAATGAATTTGATTAATAATTTTAGTTACACTAACAATAAGTAGGTATCAACATAAATTCTGCTTATTGGTTCTTGCTAATAAATTAATAAATAGGTAGTTATGCAATTGAATCATTGACAATCAATTAAAAATGAAATTATTTAGTTATTTAAAAAATGTTTCACATTATGTTTTTTCTATTCAGCCATTCTTACGTTACGGAAGTTATTGCAAAGTTATAAAATATCAGAGTCCAAATAAAAGTACATACCCATAACTGAATAGTAGGAAATAGATTTATGCTTTTGCTACTTACATTTAGCTCCGTTTTTCATTCAACTTCTAACGAAATAAGTTCAATTTCCGCTTTAGTTTGTTTAATTACATTTCATGTAAAAGTGCTACTCATACCATAAACTACTTAAATCAATGCAATTTTATTAAACTTTAATTATTTATATAGATGAATATGTCTATAAGAATATTTTGCAAAGGTTTTATAAAAAAAATCATAATATTATACGCAAGTTCTTCTAAAATTAGTAGTTTATGTGCTCCTATAATTAATTTATTTATGTGAGATTCTATTAATAAACCGAAAATCATTTTTTCACTACGCGTTCATTAATAATTTTACGTAATTGAATATGTCAAATTTAAAACTTAACACGATATTAAGAAAACTGATGACTCATAAAAATTAAGCGTAAACTATTAAATATATACGCAATGAGTGGTTTACGAGTATTATAAATATTAGCATTAGAATATAATGCAATAATTGTTTCTAGATACATTCGTGACGAAATTTTATAGACTGCGTAACTCTTTTAAAAGAAAGCTTTTTATGCCGGATCAATACGAATTATAATATTTTAACATACATTTTTAATAAAATAATTATCGATTGTGAATGTATAATAATACTTCTATCCATAAACAGGACTTATTTTATTACTGTGCATATATTTTTACTATGTATTAACTTTTTTATATCCTCACATATAGTAGTAGTAGGTGGTACATGTACAAGTATAAGCGCTTTTGTTGTCCTTTTTGTTGTGATAGTACTCGACTGCATTTCGCATTGATTACAAACAGCATTAATAAATTAAAACTGATTTATGAATGATAAACATTTTTTTTCATTGTGACATTAATTCATTTTTTAATTAAAGTCTGCATTTTATAAATTTGCATTTCATTTATTAAATGACTTCGCACAAATAAAGAAAAAATTGTTTTTAATGTTAATTTAATGATTTAATTAAGAAAAAAAAATTAAGGTACATTTCCCCTGAAAATCTTATTTTTTGTTATAAAGTTAAATAAAATAATCGATTTTAAATTAAAGATACATAAATAAATAAAAAATTATAGCTAAAAATGCGTATAGTTTCCAAATTTTGACTTAGTTTAAAAGTATGGCCAAAAACTATTTGTTCTATGCTGGAGGTTACGTTTTTCTTTCTACTAAATGTCTGATGTATTTATTCACTTTTAATTTAGTCACAATAATGGGATTTGTTCCTATTAAATAAATGAACTCTTATAATAATATGGTTAAACGAACAATATTTTCCACAGGTAATGTAACTTTTCTCAGTTCCCTTCTTCTTATCAAAGAGTTGTTTTTTATGTAATTTAGTATAAAAATCGCACAATGTTTTCTCAGCATCAATAATTAAAGAGAAATAGAGAATTTGTTTTAGAATCTCATAGAACACCATGTGGATTGGTAGGCCTACACATCCTCAGTTTAATTCAAATTTCCCAACCGCACTATACTAATGTTATTCCGGGCGCAGTCCCACGGCGTCACCACCATAACCGACTAACACCTTCTCTGTTAAAGAATGAAAATGTCTTTAGTTCTGATCTGCAAATATGCATCTGTTTTCGTAGATTTGAAATCTACTACATAGCCTAACAAAAATTAGCGTTAATGAATTTCTTATAACTCGACTGACGTTATGCCCACAAAACTTTCTTTATTTAATATACAAAATTAGTTAGTGAAAATATAGTAAAAATTGTCAACCATCATCTGGAAATAGTTGCGTTAATTTTGTAACAAACAGATAAGCATTGTTATTTTATTTATATTTAAATCTCTTGAAATTTGAATATTTTTTTGCAACAATTTTCTTATTTGATTAAAATTTAATAAAAACTGGAAAAACACTTCATCGTTATTTGTAAATAAAAAAATCATGTTTAATATGTTAGTAAAATAAGCGGAATGTTGTAATTTGTTGCACTTTTAGGAATTCCAATTAATTTTAATCAATTAGTAATACCGTTAAATTGTTTTTTATTAAAAATTATGCGGTTATAATACAATTCACTAATCGGAAATTATATTAATAATGTTATAACAATTAACAACTTTGTTATTCATCATGCAGAATTATTTTGTTTACAAACGAATATCAACCGTTTTCACTTATATTTTTGCATTTTTTTTGTTTTTGCGTAGAAGGAATTATTTATGTGGACATAAATAATACGACACAAAGGTAAAATTTATTGATCAAACAAAAATTATGATACTTTTAAAACTAATTCATGCCATTTTATATGTTTATATACAGAAGCAAACGCTCTATTGTTTCTTTTTTCCTACCACTTTTTTAATTATGTTATAAAATTGTGCGCATTCTAAATTAAAATTGATTTTGCGTTCGGTTAAATTATTCATTGTCGTAAAAATTATTTTACATTTAAATATGAATGCTTTGAAAAATGACTAAATTATATGTTGTGGTAATGATAATTTGATGTTTCGTTCAACAATTCTGACACAAAAATATAGTACATATTATTAAATGCATATTTTAATAAAATTACATATTTTTATCATTATCTACGATGTTAAGTTACTTTTACATTACTATTCTTTCTTTCCAATATGAAATAAAATTTAAAAGAAATTGTTTTGTACCAGTGTTTCTCAACCGCTGGTAATGGTAAAAAAGTTGCATTAAATTCTGTTTGGGGAATGAAATTTTGGATGTAGAAATATTCGGAATCTTGCAAACAAAACAATGCTTACAAGTGGTGAAATCAGTTAAAAGAAAGTCGAAAAAACTTTGAAGACGAAGAACGCTTCGAATATCTTTTTGGAAGATATTTTTGGCCTAGAACCTGGAAATTATTGACTAATGCCATAACGTTTGAGAATGCACCTCTCACAATGTACTCATTCTTAGTGACTTTATCACCAAAAATCATCTACATATCGATCCACAACTACCAAATTCGTCTTATTTAGTAGCGTATCACTTATGACTATCCTAGAATCTCAAAAGGCTACTGTGGAGAAACTGTTTTTGGACGATAGAAGAGATGAAGCATAATCTCCGTATGCATTTTTAGCGCCTTATAGCATTCGATGTAAACCTAAACCTAATAAATGTTTTGACTTAAAATTTGTTACAGACGTTTATTACAATGTTTACAAAATAAGAAAAAAAATTTAATGATGTGCGATTTGCTTGCGCTATTAAAATTAAAAATTGGTTTTACTTTTTGGACACAGTAGTAGGTGATTAATTTTGTATTGTTAGATATTGAAAAGTAGTAAAAGTTGTATAAAAATGCATATTTTGTTGTTTTTGATAGCATTTAAATATTGAATTCCAAGCTGCTGTTATTAAGATACTTCATCGCTTAATACATCAAAAACGACCTCTTAAAGCCTTACTTACTTCTCTCCAATAAAAAAATACTTGTAAGATTAAAAGGATACTTTGACTGGCTAAATCGTAATATTGCATTGTAACACAAATAATTTAGCCGCTTTATATTCTCGGGGAAGTTGCTGCGACATTAAATTATACAGTTAAGTAAATTTGTGCGGTCAGGAAAATATCAAACGTTATTTTCCAGCATTTTGAACGATTGCCAAATCTTCATTTAATAATTTAATTGCAATTTATCTAGCAATTTTAATAATAATAAGAAAACTTGCATGCTCGAATTAATTGAATTTTACTAAAAATAATATTGTACAATTATCTTTAATTATATAATTTATAAATAATGTCATCCCGTTTATTTATAAATAAATGTTTTTTTAAGGTCAATTACCTATAGTTTAATTTGTTTAAGAAATTATTAGTATTAGGTATATATTAAATGTTTTGTTTTACTTCTGATTTAAACTTTTTAATATAGTTAGATACTTTGTTAATGTTTTTGATAAGTAATATAATGAAAACATTTTATTGTTTAAATGATAAATATATTGTGTTTGTTTATTTATTAATAATTTAATTAAGCTAAAATTTTAAAAGTCCGGTTTCTGTTTGTTGGGGTGAATATATATATAAGGATTTAGAGATAAACCATCTCTACTTGTTGGGCGTGCTCTGGTTTGTGCAAAAACAAAGCCCGCTCGTACGAGAATTATATTGCATTACAGACAAAATGCATCTATAATTAACAACAATTAGCCTAAATTTCTAATGCACTAATGATTTTAACGCTATAATATTTCACTCTCTGTTTGGAGATTGCGTAGCTCATTTATATTCACCATCCACAAAAGATGAATTAAAAAAGCTATTTCAGAATGTAATTCAGTGAGATTTTTTCTTTGATCAGAAAGTGCAGATTATCCTGATAGTTTGTGTGAAAGAAAAACAAATTTTCATTTGGTTCAATTTATATACGTATGTCTTGTGAACGAGGCAAAGGGAAGAAGAAAGAATAAGGATTTGTCTGCGCGCACTTAAAACGCAACCGATTTATTTATTGCAAGACATCAATTTCAAACATTCAACCGCACTGACCTTTCTGCTTTCAACGCAAAATTATTTGCGAACATGTTTCAACATCGAAAACAAGATTTTTTTGTATACACACACACACATTGTACGTGAAAACAATTAATCATAATCTTTATTTTAAAAAGCCCAATTAATAATAACTATTTTGGTCAGTAAGTCAAGCTATTTTTGATTAAAATAACATTATAAATATCGTTGCAACAACAACGGAATGTTGATGAAAGACACCCGCGCGTATTTTTAAACGCCCTACTCTCATCGACATTTACAGTACGCCCCAAAGGGGTGCAAAGCGTCTGCTTTTTACATGAATGCATAGAGAGCTTATCAATTCAAGTAAACTGATATAAAAGTTGGGGTGTTCGATACCTCTATAGTATCGTTTAGTTATGACACACAAGAAATGTCGTCGGCGAGTAAAGTGGGTATCGTATGATAACTTTTTTATGTATGGAGGTAGTTCTCGGAGAATGATACTGTGTTTCTCAATCTTTAGTTTAAGCAATATTGTATGACGTAAAAATCTTAACTTAATCAGACGTTAAAAAACTTTTAAAATATTTGTACGGTGGTGGTCCGAAACGTTGCGAGCCTTTTAAGTAATTTTTAGTGCAACCCCAAATTATTTTTTTTGCATCACCACATCCACTTAAACCAAAAATTTTTTATGGATTTTTCATTGCGCAGGAAATTTTTGCAACTTTCTTCTTTGATTTTGGAATTTTCCATCAAAACATTTAAGGATTTTCATTAAAAGTGAAGCAAAATTGCGAAAAACAAACGTTCTTCTCTATCTTCTATCAATTCTGATGAAAATCACTAAAAGATTTCATGAAAAATGCCAAAGATCAAAGAAAAATCGGAAGGAAGTTGCAAAAATTTTCACGTAAAGAAAAATCCATCAAAAATTTTTGGTTTAAGAGGACGTAGTGATGCTAAAAATAATTTGTGTATGCACTAAAAATTAGTAAAAAGCTAGAAACTTTTCGGACTACCCATATATATATATTAATTAAATTTGAAGGTAAAACAACTAGAATATTGAATATTATGTATTGAGAATAACAATTAATGAAAATGTAAAATAATTTTGTTCACTTTTTATGAATCTATTTTTTATTTAAATGTAAAATGCGCCTTATCACACTCTAATTTTAATAATTCATTTTCGTAAAATATTATTACATAACACTTTTCAATGTAATATATTTCTACCAAGCATTATTTTTTGTGTTAATTAATATAAATGCTGTAAGTACTATACTGAAGAATAAAATGCTCAGATTGAAAGAATGGCAGATGAGTATACTGACATTTATTGGATTTTCGTTTTTAATTTAGAAAAGGTTACTCTAGTTCAGTAAAGTTCAACCTTTTGAAAAGTGGACACTACTGCTAAAATGTTGAAAGTTGCTTTTTTACAGGAAATTCTGTTGAATTNGGATTTTCGTTTTTAATTTAGAAAAGGTTACTCTAGTTCAGTAAAGTTCAACCTTTTGAAAAGTGGACACTACTGCTAAAATGTTGAAAGTTGCTTTTTTACAGGAAATTCTGTTGAATTTTGTATTATATCTAACAGAAATTTGTAATGAGGATTTTAATAGTAACTATCATATATGTATATATGCAACTGACTTCATTTACGTGGTTGATATAGAAACATTAAATCATTGAGAATTTTACATTTTTGGCAAACAATACAATAAATTAATAGACCTACTTTGATAGCGATACTGATAAATAAAATTGTATGTTAATGCATTGATTAAAATTCGCACTTCTTGAATTTGAACCTACACCAATTTCAAAACAATCGGTCCCATATATTTATAAATACAAATTATACTGCAAGTTATTTATATTATTGTGTAATAAAGGAATAATAATTGAAGGTGTCTTGAAAACATTTTCATTATATTATATTTGACAGTTTATTTCAACAGCAAATAAACAAAATACTATATTATACAAGTAAATTATATTGTGTTTGGCTATAAGCTTTATTGGATATTATTTATATTAGTTTGTTTTATTTATAAATTTGCGTGCGAACTTCAATACTATAGTTTTTAGCAATTTTAATTTCGTTGTGCATTTTTATGCACCATCGTATTTAATTCATTTTGTCTAAAGTAGTTTTATCTAAAATTGGTAAATATTAGTACTAACATAACTAGTAAGTATTATTTTTTATACAAAGTAAATCCGTTTTTTATGAAACAGATTAGTTTTTTGTGCATTTTCTCGCAAATTTTAAGTAAATTAAACCATTTCCTTTCATTACTGTAAACATTTAGTTTTATTTTACATTTAAATTTAGCCGCTTCTTTAATACGATTCAATATAAAAATTCTTAAAAGTGTAGCGCGAAAAAGGAAAGCAAAATAATTTTTAAANAATTTTAAGTAAATTAAACCATTTTCGTTCATTACTGTAAACATTTAGTTTTATTTTACATTTAAATTTAGCCGCTTCTTTAATACGATTCAATATAAAAATTCTTAAAAGTGTAGCGCAAAAAAGGAAAGCAAAATAATTTTTAAAGATTCGCTGCTGCTTAAAAAGAATGTTAATTGTATGAAATTTCTTCTATTCTACGAAATTATCAAACCTTAAATCTTCCACATTCCAGGATTTCATTTAATGCATTAAAGAGCCACGCATTGTTCCTTAAAACTTAATTGTTCAATTAAACTTTCTAGGCAAAGTTAATAACTAATGATAGCAAAACAAACAAGTTGACACTTGGTTTTTTTTTCAGTCGCTGCTGGGCAAAGTGAATTTTTATCGTCTGAGATCATAAATTCATTTTTATATGCAGCACACATGTAAGAATGGCAGCTCAGGTGTACGTTACAAAACTCATTATTGTCATTACCTAAACATTATTAGAAATGTTGGCATCACAAACAGGTTGTTCTCAATGCTTGGATGCATTCCAATACAGCGAATGGAGATGGTGTATTAGTCAGATGTTCTATTTGTATATTTTTGTATTGTTACTCATCGTTTTTGCTTTTCTATAATCGTTATAAGTTATTTCTGTCATACAACATGCAAAAATTAGTTGTTCCTAAACAAAAGAGTGTATTCTTGCTGTTCAATGACTTTGCATTGTAAAAATTGGCAATAAATATGCAATGGGGATGTTCGTTTAAGCGATATTTTTTATCATCGCGCGGAATTAAGTGTGATCAATGGCTAGAGCCATAATTATTGTTGACGTTTAATTATCATGAATATATAGTGTATATGCACTAATTGTTTTCTAGCTACAATGAGCTAGAAATCAACATGTGAAGTGACAATGTAATATTTCATGGGGTTGTTTAGGGTGTCAAAAGCATGCCCATTACCAAATTATTTATTAATCTTGTTTGTAACTATATGCAAAACATGCCGCAACAAAAATCTGATACGGTTAACATTATTAAATTACAAACGATAAATGATTCTTTCAACACTTAGTTTTATACATATTATGTACACTAGTATAGTATGTAGTATGGTATAATTCTATAGTATGTATAGTATGTGTATATATATATAATATATAAGCATAGTAGTTTCTATAGTAAGTATTTAATACACTATTTATCTGTAGGGGAGAAAGAACATATGTGGACAATTAGTCATGCCAAAAATTTAACTTTTTTTGTTCAATTCATATGCGAACTGCTTTCAGTGGTTAGGTATTTATTTTCACCCTCCGTCAACCTCTGAGAACGAAAATTTAACCTGCAGCCACCACTGTTTACCAAATATACCAATGTCTACCTCTGGCCCACTGTCCATATGTATTAGTATATAATACGCGCAAAGGTCTAGTGCGAAAGCGGGGGGGTCTCTTCAGGTAACACCCCATTATCGCCCATTGTCCGAAAATGAGCCTGTAATATAATTTTTGCCACAAATTTACATAAAAACGGGGCCGGATTTAATAGAAATTTGCATTTTTGTAAAAAGACATAGTTAGTTTTAGTTTAAAATTTGTAGGAAAAATATTTTTAAATACGTCCCCTCTGTGACACCCTTACCATTTTATGATACCCCATGCTGTTCAGGTACTTGAAGGAGCCCCCCCCCCGCTTTCGCACTAGACCTTTGCACGTATTATACTAATTTTTGCAAGAATAATAAATAATTGTTAAGTTTTTGGTTACACGAAACTAATTGTTTGTTTAGTTACCTATCTATTTAATAAAATTGTTAATTGCATTGATTATAATGTACGCTATAGCAGCATTTTAATAAAACTACAACGCATCGACTTTTATTGAAACTCCACTCTCAATACTGCGAAAAAATTATTAAGAAATGTTATTTCCTCTATGCGAGAATGCACTGCTTTACAAGTTATTCCATTTCAATAAATC
>JARJDW010000112.1:0-16413 GCA_030264715.1 Adinopsis sp. GC000173
CCAGTTTTTTAAACAATTTTTATGAAATGTTTTGATGGAAAATGCAGAAAACAAAGAAAAATCATGAAGAAATTTTAGACAATACCAATGCATAGAAAATATCATTCAAAAGTTATACTTCAGTTTTGATTTGCTGAAGAAGGTGGCATGAATTTAATGAAACAAAAGTAGGGCAGATATATTCTAAACAGGCGGGTCATAAAATATTTGACAGTAAGATACTTTTCTCTTTCAAATTATATCTCGCCTGCTTAAAATATTTTTGCCTTATTTCAAAATCAAAGCAATCAATGGCCCTGATGCCAAAAACAGAAAATAAAAACACACTGATTACCAACAAACTTTATAAATACTACTAACAAAGTATGGTTCATTTGCAAAGTACTTACAGTAACAAAATCCTTTATTCGTCGGATCACCATAGTAATGATTCGCCGCATCACATTTCTCGCAATGATCACCACCGAGACCCTTCGTGGTGCAATAGCACTTCCCCGTCTCGGGATGGCATTGCGTCGCCTGTCCATTACACTCACACTTCTGGCACTTGCCGCCATTCACCGGCGAGCCCCAATAGCCGGGAATGCACAGGTTGCAATGCTGGCCAAACGTTAGATCGGTGCACGCATTGCACGCGCTGGTATTATCCTTACAACTTGCATGCCCATTGCATTGGCATAGCGGGCACGTGGTGAAATGCCATCGCTCTGGCGGACACGTGCTGGACGGCAACGATTGCGTATATAGTGTTGGGCCGGCGTAGCCGCCCGGCATACAAATCCCCAATCCAGTTTTACTACCATCGTCACACCAACCGCATGCCGGATCGTCGCGACATTGCGCGCACGTGGAATAGAAATTGCATTGCGAATTCTCCTCGTTGCCCTTGCTGCGACATTTCGTGCTCACCGTGGTCCACTCTCGGCATTGGCCGTATGGGAAGCTCGCCGTGTACGCGTTTTTATCGACGCAACGGCCCTCGTTCTGACACCAGATGCACTCCTCCTGTGTGCAATTTTGGCACGACGTATATTCGGCGCAAACGGTCGGACATTGATTGGCGCTTTGATCCAGCGCGGACGTTTCATCGGTGTGGTTGTTGTGATTATACGCGGCACATTTCGCCACCTCGTACTTCCACTTGCATAGGTGCGATTGCGAATTGCACGCCTTGCAGGTGTGTAATTGCTTGCACATCGGGCTAGGATCGATCGGGCAATACTCCAAGCTGGCTATCTCATTTTCTGTCTCATCCTTGCACCGTTCGTGGAAGCAGCCCGTGCGACACCACACACACTTACGCGTCGTTTGCACGCAGCTGGTGCAGTCATCCAACTTACTACACTTCTCCTTGTTTTGGAAGATTTTATGCGCGATTACGCTGCGATTCATCTCCGGACATTTCACAATCACGCCCTCTCTTTCCGTAAATATCAATGTCTTTTGTATATCTTTGATGTTCACACATTTGTTATTCTTGTGATCCCACACGCATTTAACACCGGGACGTGTAATCAAACATTGCTGTTGATTCGTTAGATGCGCGCACGAGCCGGGCGTGTACTTGAGTACATCAGACAACATCTGCCCGTCAAAACCGCCGTAAATATACAGTGAACCTTCGAAGATCGATGCCGAATGACCGAAGCGTGCTAAATCTGACTGTATGTTATCCGGCGCCTGGACGGTCTTCCACGTATCGCAGATCACATCGTACGCCATCATGTCGGCGCTGTAGCACTTGGCACCGATGTTGTGCGACGTCTCGTTGTGCGTGTTGCCGCCGAATACCAGCATCAGAGCGGGCGAAACGAACGACGAGGTGTGAAGGAAGCGAGCGTTAGGCGCGTCGGCCAACAGCGTCCAAATACGACTGTTCGGATCGTACGAGTAGAGATGCTTGCTGAGCACTTGCGATGATTGGCCTTCGGATATAACGCCGCCGTATACGTAGATTTTTCCAGTGTAATAGTCCCATGCGGATGAATGGCCGTAGCCGCCTTTCACTGGAAAGCCGCGCGTCTTTACAATGTGCCATTCGCGTGTACCAAAATAGTATTCCTGCACCGTGTTTAAATAACCTAGAAAAATAAAGACTGTTTCAATCACTGTCGAAAAAGCTCTACAATTTTGAAAGTTGATGCATAATTATCTTGAGTTGTTATTATTATTTGTTCTGAAAATGTTATTTATTTCCTGAAACAATTCTTCAGTCTACATCTTTGAAAAATTGATCTATCTTAATTGCGAATTTTTATACACTTTCATTAAATTTCCTCATTTTCTAAACAGTTAGAAAGATTTTTTATGCTCGCTACTTCCAAGAGGCAGTAATTTAATAATTTGCAATGAAAACAAATTGCTTCGAAAACGTTTAAAAATTTGTGTAAAATGTTAACTCTTAGATATATTCTCATATTTTCTAAGCGATTATCTTGGAATTTTCAAGTTGACTACTTCAAAGGTGTAGCAATCCAACAATTTATGATAAAAACACGACAATTAATCGTTAAGAAAATAAAAAATCATGTGAAAAGTTATCAAAAATGTGTACTCTTATATTAATTTTTACAAAATTTATATGCGTTTGATGTCGGAGATAGCGGTTATCTAACAATTCACAATGAACACAAGAAAAAATCTTTGGAAATTAAATAAAAATGTTGTATGATGAAAATGTCAATAATTAAAGATATTCGTTGAATGACTACATTTTTCAAGTGACGTACTTTAAATTTGTTTGCAGCAATCTAAGGGCTAATTCGCACGTTCCGATATTTATCGAATGCAACAGTCAAAAAGTAACACCCCGCAGTGAACGTCATCACTATAATTATAAAAATTAATACACACGTGTTATTAATCCATGTGAATTATTTGCATTACAAGCAGAGTGGTGACGACCGCTGAAGGCTATTAATTTTGTCTATCGCATCCGATAAATACCAGGAGATATGGACGAAGTGTGCCAATCTATGTAGAGAATATTCATTTGCCCCAACTTAACAAATGCAGCAATGTATTGATGGTAATAATAATAAAAATCGCTTTAAAAATTGGGAATCTGCCAAATATATCGCAAACGTTGTAGTCATGTTATAATCTCCCATAGAATGATTTCCTCCTATCCTATCACAATATACAATGTTTTGTCTTTAGCAATAAACACATTTTTGTATATTTTCTGTTTTTCCCCCAAATTTAAAATGAATGAAAACAAATTCTTGACATGTTTCATTCGTTCAAGAGTTCGTTGAAATCACGAAATGATTCTAACAATTGACGTATTTTTTAAGCGATAGAGCATGATAGATCAATACTGGGTAATTTCTACACACCGACTTAAAAGAGGTATAAAAATTTCAAGGCAGACAATAAATAAATAATGTGCGGATAAGTATGTACCAATGTAATACATAACAAAATATGTTTATTCCTTGAAATAGTGCTTGAGATATACCTAATTGACGGGAATCTATGAAATATATCACAAATGTCGCAGTTGCTTTATACTCTTCACACAATTATGATCCACCACCATAATCAATATTTTGTCTTTAGCAATAAACAATCTTTGACATCTTCTGATTTGTTGTCTAAATTAGTATCATCAAGTTTTAAAACGAGTAAAAATAATTTCACTCGCTTAAGAGTTTGTGGAAATTACGCTGTAATGTGACGCTTGCCATACATTTTTGGTGTGATAATAGATCGATGATACATAACTTCTACGCACCAACTTAAATAATTAAAAAAAAATAAGGCAGACATTGAATAAATAATTTGCGGACAATTATGCGTCAATCTAATGCATATTAAAGAAGGTGGTTTCTAATTATTAAAATAGTGATTGGGATATACCTACTAATTGACGGAAATCTATTAAATACATATATCGCAGTTACTCTCCGCAAAATCATAATCCACCACCATAAACAATATTGTGTCTTTAGCAATGAACAATCTTTGACATTTTCTGATTTGTTGTCTAAATTAGTATTTCAAAACCAATAAAAATAAACTCCCAATATGTTTCACTCGCTTAAGAGTTCGTGTAAATCACGAATGTAACGCTTTCCATGTTAATAAATCGATGATAAATAACTTCTACGCACCAACTTAAATAAATAGAAAACTTTCAAGGTAGACAATAAATAAATAATTATACATCAATCCAATACATATTAAATGAGTTAGTTTATAGTAATTAAAATAGTGATTGGGATATACCTAAAAGTGGAGAGTGTCCAAATATCACAACCATACGATCCGCCTTCTTATTGTTGATGTTCGTAACAACGGTAGCGCTGTGTCCTGCCGACTTCAATGGTCCGCATAATAATAAACTACCGTTACACGCGACTGCTTTAACAGTTATGTTTTCCCACGATTTCGCATTTATATCAAACGCCCATAGTTCGGATGTTGGCCCACGATTGCCGCATATGCCACCATATAAAAATAATTTATCACCATATAGTACAGTCGAATGGGCGTAGCGCATCTGCGGACTATTGTTCAAATGGGCCGTTTCCCATACGTTACCTATAAATCGAATTTATCAAGTTGGTTCGCTAGATAAAACAATAACGTGAAATTTATGCAAACCAAATTTCATTAATATCCTGTACTTAGTTCATCACATTGTAATGAAATTGTTAATTGCGATATAAAATTTTTGTTTACAAGGCACGTATTGAGCGGCACAGGATGCCAATAATGCGAATTTTGCATTCATAGTCTATAAAATTTTATAATCTAATAAATTAAGTACTTTCGACGATTATTCTGTTTTGTACAGCATTGTTGCATCGCTGTTTTGTTCCATTGTTGTCTCGATTCTTTACAAATTAATGTGACAATAATGCCTTATTTACATACAAAAATTGTAAATTGAGTTAATTAAATTGCTCATGCGAGACTAGAACTGCAATAAAAAATATTTGACGAGTTGAAGCATTAAAAAAACTAAAACGAAATTGTAAAAAATCTAATTAGTATAGACAATTACATTAAAAAAAGAACTCTTAGAGCTACTTTGCTCTATTTAATGCACTTTCAGAATACCTTTTTTTCTAATTCAATTACAGTTTCGCTAATAAAATGCTCATTCAAACGTAATTATCATGATTTAATTACCATTAAAATCGTATGTGTATAGCAACTGTCCTTTGTTGTAGCTTTCACCAGAAATGATGTACAGCGAATCTTTCCACACGTCAGCGCCATGCGATGCAGAACCAGGCGGCGCAAAACTAATTGGAATCACGCTTTCCCAATACCCGTTCACTTTCAGCTGTGAGCAATCGTCGCCGGCGTACTCGCGCGCACACTTGCACCCCGATTCCGGCTCGCAGGTGCCGCGATTCTCCAGCAGCCCGCATTTGTTCGGGCATTTTTCGAGGTGGCATGCGGATCCGGTCCAATGACCTACATTAATGCAAAAGGAAAAAATTAGATGTTGCATTGAAGCGAATGTGCTAGACGTACCGTCGCATGTGCACACACCGTCAATGCACACTCCATTTCCTGAGCAATCAATGCCGGAGACGTTAGATGGGCAGGCGTTGATGCGATAGGTCATATTGAAGCCGGACATATTGTAGGCATCATCGGAGAAGAAGTGGACCAAAGCGGCGCCGCTATGCGCCACCACCTCCGGTATCTTACGAATTTTGTATTTATCCTTATACATTAATCCACTAAAAACTGCTAGCAGCGGCGAATTGACGCTATCACCGTCGAATATGTACAAATGATCCCAGCCGCATTCCGTCGCAAATTCCTCTAAATGTATGGTTATCGATGCGTTCGGAGCATCGATTAGCCAGCTACACTTAACACCAATTGAATAGTTACCAAAGCCATCGTGGATTGTTCCGTTCGAAGTCCCTAACCTAAATCAATAATGTTCAGTTAGCGATTTTTTCATCAGCATGACATATTTGCGGTGAAATTGTAAGCATACCTTACTTTGCCGCCGCAAAACTGACAATGCGAACCCTGCCATCCATCGTAACAGACGCACGATTCATTTAAACAAACACCATGACCACTACAGTCGGTTGAATTTAAGCATTTTAACGAAACTGGAGTAACATGAATTAATAAAAACAAAAATATCGAACACAATACTAATTGAACATTTATACAAAATCGATATTTTCGCCTATATTTCGATTTGAACAAGAACAAAAACATTTGCAGAATTGCTATCATTTTCAGACCACCATTTTAACTCTTAAAATATGTAAAAATAACTGTTGTTTTTTTCATTCATTTTCACTTATATATGTTGTATTACATTGAAACTTCGCAACAAATTAAATCTACACTTTTATTCTTGAATTGCTTCTATTATGTTTCAATTAAATTAATAACTATTTCAGTCGAATAAATTATTTGTTATTAAATATTGTTCGTTTTTTGACATTTCTACTTTTTCTACGTTTGACAATCGAAACATCAACACTAGACTAACTGTTTATGATATTGGCTAAACTGATTGATGTGACGGTTGGTATTGATTAAATTAACTAAATTATTTATTTATTAAAATAAAAGTATATAAATAAGCATAATTATATGTATAATTTAACTGTATTGCTTAAAATCTAATTATATTTTAATAGTAATTTGTAAATTATTTTGCTTTAAGTCTTTTATATGTCGAGTAACAAAAGTTGGTATTAACTCATTTCTTTAAAATTTACTTTAAATTTAGTTAAATAACATATAATTACAATAACGCACATAATTATAAAATAATTTAGTTTTAAAAATATATTATAACTTGTAAATGTCTTTACTAATGTTACTAATCATGTTATCTAGTAAAAGTTAGTGCTATTATTGTGGCATCCTTGAAAAGGTAGGCAATTCTCAAATACATAAGTGTACCACGTGTTTGATGGAAAATAAATAAATTATGGGAAAATTCAGAAGCAATTTGAAGGGAAAAGCTAAGGGCAAGCGATGGCCAAAAGGACAAAGTAGTAACTCCAATCCGGAGACACGAACATTTCGTGATCAGGCCAAATCACGATTTTTTCAAGCAAATATAGGTTAGGAAAAAAGTCACCGCCTTTAACTTGGTTTAAACAATATATTTTCAGGTTCTTCGTGTCTTACAACTGCGGCATTAAAACAACATGATGCAGTACAAATATTTTCGGTTCCAAAAACGCCTGACACGCAAACCATCACTCAAATGGAAGAAGATACCGAATCGTATGCGGTTACACAAACCTACGATTCATCAAAAACATTTGCGTCTGAATGGTCAGATTGTACTAACATGTCGTTCAATCGATTTATGAATGTCTTTAGATCTGATTCGGCGTTGCATAAAGATATGCTGGCGATATTGGCAGCGATTACCGAAGTTATTAAACAAAACGGTGGTACTGAAACATCAACCGAATATTATTGCGCTTTGGTAAATAAAATATGCCTCTCGTTAAATAAAACTAATTGTGATGTTTTAGCTTACAACTTTGGAGCAGATGATGGATGCTGAGGAGCGTAGTGACGATCAAATAACTGCTTGTTTAGCATTGCTGAATATGGGAATGAAAACGGTACCAATTCCAGTAATGCGAACTACATTTTCAAACGCTACAAAAATGCTACTGACACTAGTCGATGATTATAAAGAATCCGAGCAGAATATTATAATGAAATCTGTTTTTGGAATACTTGGGGTGCTGTTAAAAAATCAGGAACTAGCCTTGTGGACGAATTCACATACACAACAAATATTACAATCAATTTTGAATCCATTTAGTATTCATACAAAGCCTAAAGTATGTTATTAAATATAAATGTTGTGAATCGTTAACAAATTGAATTAATTTCAGTGGAGAAAAGCGGCGCAAAACGCGTTGACAACAATTATTAATTCGGAAGCGTTCAAAACAGATCAGAATTTCAATCCAGCTGCAGATCGTATTGCTGAATTTTGTGAAATGACACTGGAGACTTGCATGGGTGGCAATACAAAGGATTCGGTTCTAATTTCATCCATTCAAGCAGGACAAACTACGATTTTGCACACTTTGGGATTGTTGAAAGATACAATCAAGCGTTTCAGTAAAAGTCACATTAAGGTACTAATGTGATATAGTTATAGTAGATTATCGACAATTTGCCATTGTTTGTTGCTCTAGTTATAGTATTCCACAGTAACAGTATGGGATATTTATTGTCGTTAACCACTTTACCATGTTTTTGTATAACTCGTTGAGTTATCTGTCTATACTTTCGGTCAAAATTTACGTATCGACTTTAAAATTACTTCTCACATAGTTAAAGCTTTGAACCTACGGGAATAGGTCAGAATATAGGTTACAATGCGAGTCCCAAGAGGTTTTCTACCTGGAGGCGTCTTTTTTGTTTTAAAGACCGTATTCACATCAAATGTANCGGTCAAAATTTACGTATCGACTTTAAAATTACTTCTCAAATAGTTAAAGCTTTGAACCTACGGGAATAGGTCAGAATATAGGTTACAATGCGAGTCCCAAGAGGTTTTCTACCTGGAGACGTCTTTTTTGTTTTAAAGACCGTATTCACATCAAATGTAACTGCAAACAAACTTTCAACTCGTACCAGTTGCAATTCAAATGTATCTCTCAAACTATATTTCAACAATCTTGATGCATTTCATTGTGTAAGCACCCTTAAGCGCATTACCTCTTTGCTCTCATACTTCTATTTTTTACTCCATTTTATTTTCATTCTTAGCAATGTGTCGAACTATTAGGCGATAGATTATAGATATAGGCGAATTGGATGACAGTCTATTATGCTTGTAGCTAACCAAATAAATGTTATTAATAATGATTTCATTTTTAGACTTGCTGTGAGATGATGCTCAGATTGGTAGCGCTAAATTATCCACTCGTCACGTCATGCAGCTTTCAAGTGCTCTACAACTTGTTCTCAGCCCAACAAGTGGTTGTATCAGGAAAACTAAATGCGCAACTTATTTCTGCGCTCTACTCGTTTCAACCTTCAGCGTTAGATGTGCAGCCGACGTTGGCTTGGCTTGCGGTAATGCAACAAGCACACATCCATTTAGCAGAGTAAACATTTCGTTAAATTCACATAATAATTTATAATTAATTCCGATTTCATTTTCAGTGTTGATGAAAATCTGTCCGTTTCACTTTTACCGAAAATTTTCACGACAATCAACGAACTGTGGCTAACGCAAAAACCGGAAATCGTTCGCGGCGCAACACGCACTTTAGAAGTGATAATAAAAGACTGCGTGCCACCGCTTGTTGAAACTGAAGTTTCGGTGCTGCGACACGGCGATGTTTTAGCGAAGTGCTTTCACACAGTTGAATTAGGACTGGGTTATCAATACCATCATGCTTGGCATCAAGTTTTACACGTGATTTCGATTATATTTGCGGTTGCCGGTGCTAATTGTAGCCAAATGATGCTTGGAATCTTAAAGACGCTATCGGAACTGCGCGATTCGTATAAATTCAGTTATAATAATGAGCTTGAACATGCTGTGGGTGCTGCAATTCGTTCAATGGGACCCGAAGTTGTCTTGGGCGTAATATCGTTAAAGGTAACCCTAAATTTAAAAATAGAACTAATGATTAATGAAAATACATAGATGCGCAAGTCCATCTAATCACAGGAATTGTAATGTAGGGAAACACAACCAGTGATGCTTCCGAACATATACTACACAGAACGTTGCACTTTAAATACTACGTGTTGGCAACCTAATATTTTATAGCCATTTTATATTTTGTTTAATTAAGGATAAAAACAATAATATATAATCTATTACATTATAAATTTGCAGAAAGATAACGGGGATTTAAATTTGGACAGATCGTGGCTTTTGCCAGTTTTGAAGGAAAACATCAGGCAATCAACAGTTGCATTCTGGTTGAAGGTTCTATTCCCTCTTGCTACATATTGCCAAAAGCGCTCCGTTGCTTTAGCAGCCACCAATGATGGAATTGGAGCGCATTGCGCTGAATTATTACATTTGCAACTTTGGAGCTTACTTCCGTGTTTCTGTAAACGACCTAGCGATATTCAGGAAAACTTTAAGGTTGTTATATCGGTCTTTCATTTATTTTCACAGCAAATTTATAAATTCATTTACAGAACATTGCTAAGCTATTGGGTATGGCGTTATCAGATCGAAAAGAGCTGCGATTATCAGTAATGGCGTCATTACGTCATTTAATAAATAGTGCGAAGGAATTGGAGGATAAAGCAGATCTGAATGAAATTGCGCGATTTGATAAAAATTATTTACCGATATTGTTCAATATTTACACTACGAAAACTGTTGGCACTGATGAGAAAGGAATTAGATTATCTGCTTTGGAAACAATTAAGGTAATTTATTGTTATATTTAGTAGAACTATTTAGTTTGGTGTGTATTATTCCATTTATGAGTTGCTAGAAGATTCGAGTCTTGTCACACTTCTATTGTATTTATATATTTGTTTTTCGGATTTTTTACATTTCTCGCTGTTTTTCTACATTTTTCGCACTTTTTGCGTTTTTCTGTATTTCGCGTATATTTCAACACTTTTTATGTGCTTATTGATGGGTTTTTCACTCGTGTTTTTTGCAACAAAATAGCAAAAGGTGACCAATCAAAACGCGCAGAAAACAGAAAAAAACGAGAATAAATCTATAAGACGTAGAAAGTGCGAACGAGAAACTGCAAAATAATGCGAAGAAGGCAGAATAACAATAAAAATATGTTGATAGAATTGGAAAATTTTCAACCTAACCGTATAGAGTTTGTTGTTTAACTCTATCTTCGATACAGCATTTGGGCAAATGTTTACTTTTTCAAATATTCGTTGATTGATTGGGTAAAAGTCAAAAATTCCTACATCTATGATCACAGTATTTATGTCTCATTTAAGTAATGTTGAAAATGCAAGGTGGAAAGGCAACAATTCAATATCTGCAAGTTTAGTGCACCTACAATTTTCTGAACGTTCTACTAAATTAAGCTTTGGGATTTTGATCTCAAATTTCATGTAGAATCAATGATAGAATAGAGTAACTGTGAGCAACCCCCTGCCGCGGGCCATTTGCGGTTCTCAAAAATCTTCAATCCGACCCGCGTAATAAAACTGACGTTTTATTAAAGTTTCTTAAATGTTTGTGTATTTTCTAATAATATTTTGAAGAATATTAAGAAAATTTGTAGATTTATTTAGTATGAATCTTATTAGACTTATTCTAACATGCCTGTTTGTGGCGTTTTATCAATTAGAACACTTGCTTTCAAACTAATTTTTAAGTGCGATGAACTCGTAACTAATTCTAAACAACTCCAAATGGTGTAATTATAGTTTGAATAATAATTGAATCGTTTTATTCAGATCTATTTAACCATAGCCAGACCGACATTAACCACTGAATTATGTCATCACGCCTTGGAACGTTTGCATAACTTAGCCGAATCGGATGACTTTTTCATGAAGGAAAGTCTGTACGACTTAATTAAAGCTCTAATTCCATATCAATCAACCGACAATGTCAGAAAGATTTTCGAAGACTGCGTCAAAGATCTACCAACGGTGAAGAACAGCAAGGAGCAAAAGAAAGTCTATCGCTTATTGGAGGAGATTTGTCGTTGCGAGTCGGACAATTGCAAAACGTTCATCAACAACAACAAGAAAGTTATTCAAAAATTGTTGAAGAAGGCGCTCAACTCGTCGGCGGTCACGTCGAGAGGTGCACGTCTACGATGTTTCAATTACTTACTGAAAGCGCAACCGCAGCTGAACCACGAGAGTATTTTAGTTCGTGCGGTATTACCCGAAGCCGTCCTGGGTTGTAGCGATATTAACGTACGGTGTAGATTGGTCGCTTACGATATATTAAATCGACTAGGTGAAATGTTGCAAGACCGCGATGAGATGGATCAATACATCACAATGATCGTCGCCGGTCTCGCTGGAAACGACGAGTTAATCAGTGCCACTATCTTAGCGCTCGCATCAATTTTGAATAACTTCACGGGCGCTTTAGGCCAGGAGAATATCCGGCGCATATTCGAGACTGTATTAAATTTGACGAGCGTCAGGATGAGCACGATTGTCAAGTCATGCATTGCATTTATTAAGGTGTATATGTCGAGCCTGCCAGCGCCTATGACCGCCGCGGCGTTGCCTAACATAGTTAAAGCGATCTGTGCGATGACGTCTGAGAATAAAAAACACTACCGCATGGAACTGAAAGCGCTATTTGCGAAGGTTATACGCAAGTATGGATGGGATACAATATCGCCGCATATTCCCCAGGATGAAAAGGATCTAAATAAACCGTTGCGCAATTTGCGTAAACAAATCAGCCGCTTGAAACGACAGAAGCTGCAGGAGAAGAATGAACAGGACGATGAGGATATGGAGGAGGAGTTTATGGTGAAGACCAAGCCGAAGAGTATGGAGGATATTCTAGCCGATTCGGATTCAGAGTTTGATGACGACGATGACGGCCGGAAAGAATTTAAAAGCAAGTCGAGTAGGAAATATAGGGCATATATTGAAGAGGATGAAGACGATATCGTTGATTTTAACGATCCGATGGTGGTTAGTAAAATTACAGGTGAGTTAATATTATCTCACATTCATATTGGTTTTAAATTGATATTATATATTGTTGTTTTTATTTAGCAAATAAACCAAACAAACAAAAAGGCGTTGATGCATCAAAGGATAAAGGCAAAAAGGATAGAGGTTTTAAGACTGCTGCGGATGGCAGACTTATTATCGAAGATATGTCAGATTCTGATGATGATACCAGCGATGTTAAAAAAACCATGAAAAAGAAGAGTGTAATTTCGTTTGACAGCGATTCAGATTCAGGTAACTTCGCGTATTTTATTAGAGATGCAACAATGAATTTATTATTGGGGATAAAGGGTCCTGCAGAGCGTTATAAGTCAATTAAAAATTAATTAAATTGCAGCCGCTTTATGCGGCGAAGACGTTGCTATATTACACCTAACGTCATTGGCGTTTAATTACTACAGTCGGATCGAACTAGGTGTTAACATTTAGAAACATAGGGCTGATTGATTCAGCGTATTATACACTTTTGAATTTGAAATTTTCAAGTCACAAAGTAGAAATAAAATCCGCCGAAAAACTCTTAAAAACTACCTTAAAACTAACAAAATAACAAATAATTATACATGAAATAAATTCTTGCAATAGGTGATGAAACAATTAGTAAGGCTGAAACTCAAGTTCTACAAAATAAGAAGCGGAAGCGCAGTGATGCAAGCAGCGTGGCAAGTTCGTTTGCATCAAAATCTCAGTACCAACCTGGCGGTTCAGGTATTCACAGGTAAATTCTCAATAATACTGTCAGATCGCTTCATTTACTTTAACGTCATCTTTTAACCTTGTAGGAAGACAAGTGCAAATTCTGTAAAGAGTGGAGCTAGTGGTGCTGGCTCAGAATACAAATCCAAAAAGGCGATGGGTGATGTTAAAAAGAAGGGTAAGGTGGATCCGTACGCCTATCTGCCGTTGTCACGGACGGCGTTAAATAAACGCAAACGATTGAAGCATATTGGGCAATTTAAGCACATTATAGGCGCCGCAAAAACAGGCGCGCTTAAAGGTAAAAAAGCTAAACGTAAGCAATAGATAAATTATTTAATTTTTTTTTGTAATAACATGTTAAATAGTATAATAAAGTTGACAACTTAAAAATTATTTGCTCGCACGATAATAAATTAAATATATTTATTATATGAATTATGTACATACCGTGTGGTTTTACGCATGCTCCTTTGTTTGCTTACAATTGAAATGCATTAGGAAAATGCATTAATCATCCAACTATCGTTTATTTGCATCATGACGCTATTAAACTATCACGGGTACGATCGAATGAAAGGGATAAATTATTAAAAATTTGTTTTTAACATTGATACAATCAAAATTGAAATCTTTATTTCTATGTCATGTATAAAATATAAATCAAATTCATTGCGCATTGTTGCTTTTTTAAGAATTTCCAAACTTTCTGTTAAAATACCATTGTGTACTTACTTACACAATGCTAATACTAAGCTATAAATTATAAACCTATTTAAGAGCATTTACATTTAAAGAATATTAGCCGTATTAAATTGTAAATTTATTTATGAATTAAAGTTGTTTTTACATTTAAAGAATGATTACCATATTAAATTTTAATGTTTATGTTATAATATAGTAAATCCTAAGACCTAAGTATATACAAGAAAATCATAATTGAGCCGTTTATTTTGTAAGTGGCCTAAGTGCATTTTCGTTTGCGAAACAAATAAAAATAAAGAGATAAAAACATACGAAAATGCAAGCAAAATATTGCATTTTCGCACATTTCGAATTTCTATTAATATAAGTAGCAATTATTAACAATGATATACAAAAAAATTGAAAATGAGACCACTTTCAAAATAAACGGCTCAATTACCCTCTTTTACTCGAATTTTGTACAAAATTTTCAGGTGTTTAATTTAAAATTCTTACAAATTGCAATTTTTGAAAACACTTACTTTTATTTAATCAAGTTCTTGTGTTTGTACTCTCTATACGTGGCGGTCGTAAATTTTCGATGTCTTTAAAAGGGACATCACGTTCTCTCCCACCTCTCTTTCGGGTTATGTTCTTCAAAATTCAAAAGGGGGCAGACTTCTAAGTCACCTAAGAAGTATGTTACTCGACATTTGTTGTGAGCAAAGGAAAAAAGGTGCAATAGTAAATTGAAGTTGATCCATACCTGAAAAAGTCGGCCAGCCATTCGGCTCTTATAATAACCCCAACTTTAGTCATTACGCAGCTACACTTGAATGGGTAACGGATGATAGTTAAGCAGTTTTGGTGGCCTTTAAGGTTGGCTGGTGCAATTCTCTGGGGTCTTAGGTGGCTTTCCATTGTCCATCATCTTCGGGGGAAAGCTGACGGCACGATGCGGTAGTTAGCGCCTTAGTCGAATTGAGTGGGCGTGGGCCTAATTGTCTGTCTGCAAGGACATTCAGAACAATTTTTGGAATGAACTATGTTGATTAGCGCCTTTTGCGTGTCGGTTTTTTCTTCTTCGCTACAGGAGAGGATGTTACTGCATGCAAACGCAAAGCATAAAATATCTTGTGATTGAAAAAATTTACAGCATAATAATTCATATAAGATTGAAATAAACCAATTCTTTGAACAAAAATTTGACATTCGAAATGCAAAGTGTTTCTTTTAATTTTGGATAGACGATTTTCAGGGATATTAAATTAAAATTTGTTTTACAATAAAAATGGTAAAAAAGTGTGTTTTATAGTGCGTAAAATTTTGTTTTACTGGAATAGGCCTCTGACATAATTAGCCAAGTGGGAAAGGTTAATATGTCCACTATTCTTAAATATTAAATTTTAGTTAATTTTTTTTGTGTTAAGGTAATTTTTCGGCATTTTCTATCAAAACATTACACACTTTAAATCTTTCAATTGTTCGAAAATTGTGAAGAACATGGTAATGGCATTGAATTAAAACTTATAATTGGGTTTTAAGTTCTTACACTAAAACAGGAAAGTTGCGGATCTGCTCAATATACTCTGGTACATTAACGACTTTTTGATAATTATAGTTTGTTACATTTACTTGTGTTCGGAAATTAATCGGTATTTGCCTTTGTTTATTATTACTATTTCTTAGGAATTTTGACTTAAAATGTATATTGTAATAGCTATTATCAGACAGATTAAAAATAAATAATCTTAACCATCCAGATTAAAACATTTATTTATCACCAATAAAAAAACAATACAATATAATTACACATTGTTATTGTGCATATGTATAAAAAATTCGCTGATAAAAATTAAATCACCATTGATAGCTTTTATTATTGTACTGGGCGAAAACAATCAAATACGTGACGGAAATGTTAAATAAATTGAAAAGGTTCGCATGATCGATGGCGAAAAAGTCAGCAGCGCTAATCTCGATCGTACGATTGCTTTGCCTCGTAACAAACTCGATATTTTTCCTGCTAAACGTAAACCACTTGAATTTGTCAAAGTACTGCGTGATTTGCATGCACAAACGATTCGTTGCGTAAATTTCACGCTTGATTTTCTGGCCGAAATGACGTAGAGCACTAAACTGCAACTAGAAATTCTATATTTTAAAGGTTTCAACTACAACCAGTGCCGGATTAACCAAGAGATAAATCAGACAAATGTCTAGTACTCGTAATTCAGACGAGCCAAGATTGGGGAGCCTACATTTCTTCATTTTTATATGCGTGGGTTGTATGCAAAGTTTTGTGCTTTTTCAACATTCTTTAACATTTTTCGCGTTTCTAGCATTGTTTACCCTTCTTTGTTTCTTTGCCATTTTTTGCGTTTTTTTCGTAAC
>JARJDW010000116.1:0-28860 GCA_030264715.1 Adinopsis sp. GC000173
AAGCATTGCAATAAGCTGTCTATTTTGAAAGTGGCTCAAGTCCTATTTGTATTTTGTTTAGATCATTGTTAATTATTGCTGATTATTTTAATAAGAATTGTTAATGAAACTCACTTAGAAAACACAGTACGAAAGAGAAATATTGCTTTCATTTACGTATATTTTTTTTTATAAAATAATAGATACTTTGTTTAGGCAATTTCATATTTATGTTTGTGGTTAAATTTTTTCTTTAAAATCTTCTTGAAAATACCTAGTTTGGTGTACTCTTGTACATACAGCGAATTTTTCCAACGTTGAAGAGTTCGATTCGATTTATGAAACTTTGTTTACAGTTAATAATACCCAGTAATATTTGCGATAAAAGAATAAGTTTACATAAAAATATAATTGGATATTTAAAAATGTAATTTAATTTTGAATACAATTGTTATTTGATTATACGTATCCTTATCAATCATAACTATAATTTTTAAGAAATGAAAGTTGATCGGGTCGTAATAGGCATCAGATAGTTCTAAGAAATGGCAGAACTTTTGAGGGGGAAATTGTGGAAAAAGTTTAATTTGGTAGAGAAAGAAAGAGCAATTTTCAATTATAGAAATCTCTATCAGATAGGTGCTCAGATATTAAGTATTTAGTTAATATATTTCGACTTTCTTGGTCATCGTCAAAGGAATTGTGACAAAATTTTAATAATTTCATTCCTACAAGTTACTATAAGTTAATAAGCTAACATTAAACAATTAAAATATGCATGAAATACCCCAACAGACTGTAGTAAAAGTAAATATAAACAGTAAATTCTTTTAAAAGGCAATGTTCAAACAACACAATAGCATTATTGATGTCTGATTTGAAAAATAAAAATATGTTTTTTGGAATTGAAGGAATTTTTTTTGTTTTCTCAATTTCGATTTATAAATTGATTGTGAATAAATATTTTCTTTCCAGTGATGTATCGTCTAGCTGCAGTAAATTCGTGCTACCAGGACTGTGTTTCTCAGCGTTTCCCGTATGCTCAAATCCAGAGCAAACTAACATTTTCCAACAATACTACATTAACAAGCACAACATTTTGGAGCGAAATAAAACGTTTCGACACTTGCGTAACATGCCCAATATGCATCTGCAACGCATTTGTAAGCAAGATTGCATTCTACTGGAGACTGAATTGTGTAGCATGGAAGTGGCGATTGCAAAGCGTCATCCAGTTATCGGTCAAGCCGTACAACTCGAGGAGTGCGAGAATCTACCAAGCGACGATCGCATCAGCTGCTTAAATTTGGGAGTTGAGCGTTCCACTAGCATCAACAAGGACGATACGTGCTTTTGGGATAATGGGGAAGCGTATCGCGGTGTGTTGGATGTAACAATCACGAACGCAAAATGTATGCGTTGGCTGCATCAAATGAGCATCCCTCTCACCGATCATCCCGAACTAATCGGGCACAATTACTGCCGCAACCCGGGCGGTAAACAAGCTGAACCATTCTGCTACATCGAACATAATAAATTGGAATATTGTGGACTTCCTCGCTGTGCGAAAATCCTATGGACGTACATCATTGGAGTGGCGGTCATTCTGATGGTGTTGATCGCATTTGCGTTAACATTTTACTGTTGCAAACGCAGCAATAAGCACACGCGTAATTTACGCAATATGAGCATCCCAACCGCCGATAAGAACATCTACGGTAATGGTGAACCGTCCGCGCCGATGGAGTTGAATAATTTATTGCCGACGAATATTCCACCGGCGCGTGGACACCATCCGAAGAATGGTTTTCAAAATGTCCCGCAATATACGTACAAAGAGGTAAACACGATAATAAAAAATGCAAAAATAGCTTAAAATTCTCTAATTTTTATTTTTAGTCACACCATTATTTTTTAATTGCATGCATATTTCGCTTGACAAATAGCTTTTATGAGCGTTTAGAAACACTGTGAATGTTTACTAACTGGTGTAGATTAATTTATGAGATTAAATTTTGTCGTCGTGAGGTGTAGCGTTCCACTTTACGCATTAATAAACGCATACGAGGCGTAGCGTATTAATTCGGATCCACGCTTTATTATTTAGTCTATACACATTACGTTGGCAGAAATTTTTAAAAAGTCCTTATACAAATATTAACAGAAAATTATACTTTTTGCATGTTTCTCTAGGGTCGCCAATGTAGCCATCTATCTATAGTACACAAATATAACATAGTTTCCGCCCGTTTGTTAGAAATATTTGAATTATGCGATGATTAATAGGTTTAAACAGGGCCTAATTTAGGCTGTGTCAAGTTAGCCTCCAACTTTAACTTTTTAATTATTTTTTTAAGTTGTTGAATTGTCCTCCTTTTGTGCTATTTTGTGCTGTATTTTATTTATTTTGGGTTATTTTGTAAATGCTCTTTTTTTAAGGCCCAATTTGTATGTTGTAAAGCGTTCCATACATATAAAGGGGCGAAACATTTGTGGCCCTTAAAAATTACTACTCACTCATTTATATGTATATAATGCTTGCAATACATCATATTCGACCTTAAACTCGCAACATAAAATGGTAAAATTACATAATGTTGTAGCACAAAATGAGCACAATTCATTAGCGTCGAAAAATGTAAAAATTTCATAATATTATGAGAAATAGGTGTCAAGTTGGCGTTTGAGATAGAAATTGCAAAAAGGGGAATTAACGAAACAGCACAAAAATAAATAAATTGCAGCACAAAACGAGCACATTTCAATAACGTAAATGAAAAACTAAAAAATTGAAGTTTACTGACTAACTGAATTGATACCTATAAATCATAAATTCATTTTTTTCAGTGCGCGATTTAGCGAAAATTCAACTTTTTATGATACTAACGCATGTAATTTTAAACATTGACATATTTACTTGAAATCGATGAATCCCAAGTGTATCTAATAACGTTGCCTCAATCACAAATATTTATATTTATATTTGTTTAGCAGCATGTATTTACTGTACGTACGGTATGTATTTTCTCTCTGAAGATGCTAGCGTGAAATTCCTTAAACCGATCAGGAAACATAATAATTGCATCGATCAGTATTTCTCAACCGCTGGTCCGTTAATAAGTGCTGGCCAGTGAGAAAATTTTTCCGGTCCCCAGAGATGAAAGATACCGCGCTGTAAAGCTTAAGTTTCATCTTTATTTGCTTAAATAAATCGTATTATATATAGGAAACAATAATACAAAGTTGAGAAACAATAAAGTTATTAAAACTTTATGATATTCGAAATTTGATGCTTTTTTACAAAATGTGATCAATATGCATGCAATATGCAACGAACATTTCTAACTGCATTTTTTTAAATGATGTTTAATTTGCGAACAGAAACGATTTATTTTTGACATCTTCCAGTCGAATAAAACCCGAAACAGATTTTGTCTGAAATGTTAGACGTAAATTGCAAATTGACGTGCTTTTTGATCTCATCCTGCCAAAAAGCGTCGAATTTTAATTCATGCTACAAAACTTTGCTGTCACAAGTTAGTAGAAGCTCAAGTTATTAAAACTTTCAAATCCATCACAATTGGGAGTTTGACGGAGCAAAGGGAAATGTAATGCTTTTAATGTATCAACTTCTGATATCACAATTTATTGCATGTCTAGACATTTTTATGATTTAACATTTTTCGTTTGTTTTTTTAGGTGCAATTTATAGAAGAATTGGGCGAAGGTGCATTCGGTAAAGTGTACAAAGGCGAGCTACGCACGAAGAATGGTAAAGTATACGTAGCTGTCAAGTCGTTGAAGGAGAATGCGAGCGCTAAAACCCAGGCGGACTTTCAGCGCGAAATTGAATTGATCTCGGAATTGAAGCATCCGAACATAATATGTCTATTGGGTGTTGTAATGCGGCAGGAGCCGATGTGTATGCTGTTCGAATACATGTCAGAGGTATACTTTAACAATACTAATCGCGCACTATACTCTAATATTGTTTATTTAATTTAACTTCAGGGCGATCTGCATGAATTTCTCATTGCAAACTCACCGAACGAAGGCAAGTCTTTGACGCAAGTACAATTCCTTCACATCGCCATACAAATCGCCCAAGGAATGGAATACTTATCCGAAAATCATTACGTGCATCGTGATTTAGCTGCACGCAACTGTTTGGTGTCACGCGAGTTAATTGTCAAGATTAGCGACTTTGGATTGTCGCGTGACATGTACAGCTGTGACTACTATCGCGTCCAATCCAAGTCATTGCTGCCTGTACGCTGGATGCCGCCCGAATCTATCCTTTATGGTAAATTCACCACCGAGAGCGATGTGTGGTCGTATGGTGTAGTACTTTGGGAGATATTCAGCTATGGATTGCAACCGTATTATGGATACAATAATCAGGAGGTGATTAATATGATACGGTCGCGTAAACTACTCCCATGTCCAGATTCATGTCCAAGCTATTGCTATTCATTAATGGTGGAATGTTGGGCCGAATTGGCGATACGACGTCCGAGTTTTGGTGAGATTACACATCGCCTACGCGTATGGAAGCAAAACGGCAACGCACCAGGTGGTGCTTATTTTAAAACACCTGAAAACCAACCATCAATGCACCGTTACGGTCACAGCTCGAAATCGTCGAGCCATACCACCGATTCGCAAACGGTATGTCCAACGTTTGAAAACCAAAACGATCCATCACACACGTGGGAGCGCAGCATAAAAAAGGCGTCGAAACTCGATGGCAGCCAAAGCAGCTTAACGTCACGCTCAAGTCTTGGCAATAAAACGCAAAGCACGAATCTGAGCGATCAGAATACGCGCAATTCACGTAAAAGCATCGATCGAAAGAGTCAGCGCAGTCTACGCGCGGATAACAGCTTGGAGCGACTGAATCCAAAGCGGACGATTGTCAATAGCAACGGTGACATCACCGAAACGAGGCTGACGCTCGAATAATTTGCCAAATAAATGATAGAAGAATGCATTTATTATTAATAGTAATTAAGTCTGGTCACGTTTTTTTTTATATAATTTTTGTTAGTGTTTGTTTTTTTATTATTATCTGATTTATTAATTTTATTATTATCTTATTTATTAATCTCATAGAATCTAAAAAGTACATAAAAATGCAGTAATTTTATACGGATGTTAAATACGATCGACGCTTTAATTATTTTATTTAATTATAAGTTCCTATAAATAACGCGAATTTTCTATGTAATAATGTAAATTTATTTGATTTTAAATGTCAGCACAAATACCAAATGGTTATAACTTTTCATTGATGCATCGTATTTTAATTCGTTTATTCATTGCTCAACAATTCACAATGTCAGCGATTAAAGTACGTTTACATTCCTGAAGTGTTATAATTAATCAAAAACACAAATGTGTCTATCGTACAACATTTTTGAGGGATTTTCAATCATAGAGGGGCTCAACAAATAATAAATTAAGCATAAACACAAAGAAGTTTACTAAATATAATAGAAAGAAGAGTCATTTTATAATTTTAAGCTAAAATCGTTTAAGATTTTATATTTTTTAAATTAATTTTTAACATTTTCTTATAGTCTTTGCTAAAAGCTGTAAGATTACTATCATTTAATCAATTTTTATTGAAAATCTGTCACCTGTGGATCAGAAAATCATATTATATTTAAATGTAATATTAGTTTGTACAGCTTTTTAACTTATATTTGTGTTCGAGTTGCGTTTTTATGCAATTTGTTGAGTTCCTTCTTCTGATCTGCAACACCTCATTTCAATGCGCCATTTTCGTTGTTATCATATTATACATAGATTTTTTATATTATATATTATATATATATAAACAATTTTTATCGATATTATATATAAATGTGTGAATGTGTGCGCGAGTATGCGTTTTTATCAAATTTTCTCAACAAACAAAAAAACAACAATTCGCCAACAATTTTTTTGACTGTTTTTTATATTCAATAAAACGAAATTATGATTAACAAACACATCAGTATTTCGTTTATTAATCGTTGGTATGTTATAATTTTTTTTCTTATANATCAAATTTTCTCAACAAAAAACAATTCGCCAACAATTTTTTTGACTGTTTTTTATATTCAATAAAACGAAATTATGATTAACAAACACATCAGTATTTCGTTTATTAATCGTTGGTATATTATAATTTTTTTTCTTATAGATTAGGAACAATTGGTTTGTTTAGCAACAAGAGTAAGGTTTTCTGTCTGTGCTGGGTGAAAGAATTGCAAAACAGTACCAAAGCGCGAAGAATACATACAAAAAAGGAGAAAAGGGCAAAAGGAACGAGAAAACTAGATATAAAAATGAAAATCTTAATATAAGAGTGACATAATATGGCTTGAAACTTTTCAGGCCAGTCAGTTACATTCATTTTTCTGCTAGCATTTACATAATTTATTGCGACAGCTTCTATTGCAGCCTTGGAGAGAAGAGGAACCGTTTTCTTTTAATGGGATGGTGAAAGGAATGTCTTGCAATCTTGTCTTATTCTTTACATATCAACCAGCCTTCATTTACATGTTAATGTAAGATAGTTTTATTTTGAAACTTTTTACTGTCAAGGAAATGTTAATAACCGCTTTCAGTGCATTTTCACTCGCCACATATTAATTATTCGTTTGGCACATAATTTAATAATTCAGTCTAAAGTTGAAACATTTTAAAGCCACAATCAAAGTTTTTTGAACTGCGGTGCTGCTGCCACCACAAAGCGTCGAAATTTTCCTGAACTAAATTCGTGAACGATCGAGCAGCCACCACCCCACTAGGCGGAATTTCACTGAACTGAAATGATAAATATGTACCTTTTTTATCTTAAATCAAATTTATGCGATTTATGAGGGTTGCGATGTTAAAGTGTTTTCATTTCAGCCAGTTTTTATATTCATACTCCAATAATCAAGTTATTGAACCGCTTTCATACCATTTATCCATCGTGTTCCCTCTCGGTGCGGATGACATCATTTAAGTGATTAAATTTTGTATAAAAGCCATCTATAAAGGTAAATTTTTGTAAAAGATCTTAACTAGAATAAGGTAACTTTAATAAATGTCGTCAGCTTTTACTTCAGTAGCTATTTGACAATTCATTGGAATGCTTTATGGGACTCGCTCTGACGTTCAGCGATGAAAGATTTGTTAAGAAAGAAACAATGCTTATAGATTTTAATAACATTTATCTAAAATTATTTCTTATATAGTACAACATTGACTAGAAAAAAATGAATGAATATAACAATAATATCGTTATACATACATTGTATTTTTTTTGTTTGTTTTGGTTTTGTTTTCTTTGAGGAAACATAAATTATATAAGTCGTGGTGTGAAGAAAGGCGCGCGCTTTTTGTTTTATTTGTTAATGATGAGAGTGAATGAGTTTCTGTTTTTTATAAATATTCTACAATGTCACATTTAATCGAAATGTTGGGACACGACCGTCCGAACGTTGCATAATCAATATTGTGCTGGCTCTTGTTGCGCTCGGTGAGCAGCTTCTGGAAGATGGGCAGAATTTCGCGATCGAGCAGCTCGCTCTCCGACGTCGCATTGTATATGTCGCGCGTCTTACCGCCGCCGCACCTTCCGCCGCCTCGCACCACGCCCGAATTGTTCACGTTGGGCGTCGATTGGAAATGGGCGAGCAGCTGCTTCTCATCCTTATTGCAGCAATCCTTCTTCGGACTCTTCTGGAGCGTCGTGTAGCGCGTTCGTTCGCTCACCGTCCGATGTATCATCGCCTCGTCATCGTCGGTGGTCGATACGCTGACGCGCGACGCCGCCCGCTGATGGCTCTTACTCATGCAGCGATGTTGGTTGCCCGTGTCCCATAGCTCGCTCTTCGCCACGACGTGTTCGTGCTTCTTTTTCGGCGTGGTGGCGCTGAGACGGCGATTCGCACACATTATCGGGGCCGTTTCGTCGTCGTTATTGTTGTTCGTCGTTTTGAGGCTACAACGACGCGGCAGTGTTTCGCAGCCGGAGCTTCCGCGACTCAAGCGACGCTGATAGTTTAGGTGCTCTTCGAAGGTTTGCGCCTTGCGCAGATCCGGCTTATTACGCTCGCTCACCGGCTGATTGATGGCGTTGTTGGATGATTGATCGGTCGTTGCCACCGTGCCATTATTTTTTATCATCGCATTATCGGTGGTCGTGGTGGTGATGGGACGATGTGCTGCAGGCGGAGCTTCGTCTTCAAACAGCTGCTGTTTGTATTGCCTGAAATTACAATAATGATTTTAATCAAGTATGTAATTAATTTGAAGGGTAGTGAACGTGGATGGACCTAAAAGAAACCGGACACATTTTATATTGCGAGAGACATTTTTGCTTATTTTCATGCATTTTCGACGCGTTTCGAATGGAGTTACCTCCGAAAAGGTAGATACTAATAATTTTTGGTGAAAACGCTTCGAAAATCGCTCGGAAAACACTAAAATGTGAAATTATCAAGTTTTTTTAAATTGATTTCCGCATTTTCTGAGCGTTTTCACAGGAAATTGTTAGAATACAGTCAACTCGCGGTGAGGAAGATGAAAATTGCATTGGTGTTTCACGTATTTTTCATGCGATCGTCGAAGCATTTTCATAAAAAACTATTAGAATGCACCTTTCTGTAAAATTTGACATGTTTGATGTTTTCAAATATTTTCCATGCAATTCTCGAAGCGTTTTCACAGAAAATTGATAGAATCCATCTTTCCGGAGGTAGCACCGGTCGAAACGCATCAAAAATCGCTTGGAAAATGCGTGACAATGACCAAAAATATCTCAGTCCGGTTTCTTTTGGATCCACCCGCGTAGATTCCATACTTTTGGCTTTCGTTGCGCTGCAAGCTGTGAAATTGCTCCTGTGAACTTAAACTACAAATTGACGTAACATCACTGGTCTCCGTCGCCGAAGGCATATCCCTCTTCACCACCGGCACCGATAGCTTGTTATTCCCACCGCCGCTTCCATCCATCAATTCGCTCGCCTCGTTACCCAATCGCTTAATCAACATCTGCAGTTCGCCTTCGCGATCCACCAGCGTCTTGCGATAGCGCGAATTGTTCGCCTTCACCTCCTTCATGCGCGACTCCATCTCCGACGCGCTCGAATCTCGCCGCGTCTTCGATCCCATCGGTCGCAATGTGGCACGTATGCGCTGATCGATCGAGCCGCCCGGATTGCGCTTCAACTCAACCATTTTCGGTACAAACACCAGCCAGAGTGTCGCCGTCGTGCAAAAGATGACGAACACGCTGATGATGAGGAACATGGCGTCTTGGTGGTCGACGAGGACGAGCGCTACGGCCGCACCGCAAATGCACATAATCGCCACGTTGTAGACGGAGAGGCCAACGTGACGCGAGTCGTTTAGCGCCGGAATCGAAACGTGACGGGTTTCCCATGCCAGGAAAGCACCGAAAATCTACAACAAGAGTAGGGCGTTGTAATATAGAATATAGTACAGTATAGATACACCCCGATTAACGCGATTAGTAGGTTTTATTTTTGAAAACCAACTTAAACCCCGTTAAATGAGGTATACCTGCAGTAGTTAGTTGTATGCTTACCATCAAGAGGCCCTTGTACGCGTAAATCGAGCCGATAAAGATGGTCATACGCTCCGATGCGCAATATTCGTTCTCGGGAATGATCATGATGTCTTCGCTCGATGGATGCAACTGCAAAGAAATAAAACAACCATTATAATCGTTCATTTCTTTATATGTCAAATTAAAAAATCCTCAAATATTTTAGTTATGCAAAAGGCAACTAAGCATAATTACTAAATTTAGACATTAGGTCATGGTTATACAAAAGTGGTCTGAAAAGATTCGAACTTTCTCAATATTTTCCCATTTTTTTCTCAAATCAATGAATGCAATATATATTGTGAATGTTTTAAATATTTTAGACTTTTTCAAAAAGATTTTCTTCATTGATTGTTCTTTGGTTTTTCAACATTTTATCATCGTTGATTAGAAATGAGAGAAAAACAATTTCCATGAACATTTTTAAATACGTTGATGGAAAATACTGAAAGATCAAATTGGAAAATTGGACAAAAATGTTTCCCTTGCTAAGAAAAATTCACATTACATATTACTAAAAAGTTATAACAGAACCCCCCAACGTTAGGTAGTGTATCATTGTTTATGAATGTTTTACTACAATAATTTATTTCTATGTGAAAAGTTGAATAAATTTTGTTAAAATAGTATTATACATATTTAACTACATCTATAACAAAATCTCTCCAAGGTAAAATGTCTGAAAACTAATCAAAAAAGGTCTGAAATAAAAGTCTAGACAAAATATTTCTTAAATTGTTAACTTTCAAAAATTGTTATAATCTATGGGAAATAAATTCAAATTAAAGAGTTCGAACAGAATTAGATATTCAATCTTTATTGACTTGCGAAAACTTTAAAGTTATAATAAGATGTTTTCAGGAAACCCTGTTTTATTCATAGAAACAAATGTAGAGCATTTGAAGTGTATTATTTCTAGTAGTTCAAAAAATTGACTTCTCACATTTCAAACGGCTATTAAAAATAATTTAACAACTTTTGTAAACCAACTAAACAAGTGTTTTTATAATCTCTACTTAAGCATCGCAACCTAACTAGAAATGTAATTAATGTAGGTGATGAATCCTTAATTGAGGAAGAATAAGCAAAAAAAAATTAGTTCTGTGCTTGTACGGGAAACACTACAAAATGAATTAACTTATATTTTACTCCTACACACCTCATCTTATTTCTAATGGCTATAATTATTTGACAATTTTTTTAAACGAATTAACTAAATGTTTTTATAATCTCTATCTGTTTCTACTCTAGTATTAAAACCGCACTAAACATATAATTAAAGCCCTTAATCGGGGAGGAGTAAGCAAAAAATAGTTACTTAGTGCGTTTGCACGGGAAACTTGATCTTTAAAATGAATTAATTTATATATTTTATTCCAGCCCACATCATTGTTGCATACTCACATAGGGTTCGAGCTGTTTCGTTTCGCGATAAAACGGATCCGCCACCTGCCACGTTGTCATGATGACGAGATCGATGAAAAGTAACACACCGACGACCATAAACAGCTGATAGTCTTTGATCACCTTCTTGTTCAGCTTGACGTCGGTGAAGATCGAATGGACGCGCCATGTTTTACTAAACATCGCGCCGAATGCGAGTGAAAAACCGGCCATCAATGTCCACGCTCTCGCTGTACAAATGTATGGAAACGCATCTACAAAAAAAAGAAGAGTTCAATGGTTTACATACTTTATTAATGAAAATTCCAAAGGTTTATTCAGAGCCCAATTTAGAAATAAACCTACCAACGCTTGATAATCCCGAATCGAGGCCGAGAAACACGATGCTGGTGTAGGTGAGCATGCATCCGATGATGATTAAATTATTCAACTGCGGACTGGACATCTTAATATATCTCTGATTGCGATACTTGATGTTGAAGGCAAGAAACACCGCCGCCATGATGATCCCACACACGGCCAACGACGCCAAAATGGCGTACACCGTCTTATTAACGCGCGTATGTTCGATGATCAATAATGTCCGATCCTTCGGCGGCTGTTTACCAATCCATCGTAACGGCGCGCCGAGCGTTAAATCCAAATGCTGCGTGGCGGCCGAGTACTCGCCGACCTTCACCTCGACGCCTTGCTGAAACTGCTTCAGCAGTATGCTCGCCTTGCGCTCGTTGTCGTAGAAGCGCACCGGCCCCGTCACACCCTCGAAGCTCGTATTGTGCAGCGCGTCGAGGAACAGCTGCTCCCAAAGTGGATCGCGATAGCGAAAATCGGTGACCGATTCGTTGCGTCGATGGTAGCGCACCTTGTGCGCGACGTTTTGGATGGCGAGCGCCACCGCCCAGATGCCGTCGTACGTGTAGCCGTGAAAGCGGGAGTACTCTTTGCCGCGACGCGAATCATACTCGCTGAGATACTCATCAGCCGTCTGCAAAACGAAAAAACAAAAATCAAATGTCACTTCTTTCAACAATTTCGTGTAATAGTGTTAGAGAAGAATCTACACTCACTAAATTCAAATGAATAATGTAAAAAAATGATGGAAACGTGCAGGGATTGTGGGGAGGTGAAAATTAATATTAGATTTCATTACAAATTCTCAGATTGTGTCCACCATTGATTGTTGAGCACATGTGTTACAAGATTATATTTATTTGAGGTATAGTGGTTGAAAATGTAAGAGAAGTGGTTTGAAGAATTACATAAACCAATAAAAACCTTCGAAAGCGCAACATCTCCGATCAGCAATTGCTATTTCATTGCGTAATTCTTGTTCATGAATGAAATTGTAAGAAAATCATAGAAATTCACATTTTTCACAAACAAATTTTGTCGCGGTTGCATTACATTCTAGTCACTTCGAGATAGAGCGAGTCAAATTATGCATTTCGTGACAGTATTCTGCAATTAAATATCTATTCCCATCCTAATCACTCCCAAAAGTTTGCTTGCAATTCAAATCCACCCCATCCTATATTAAAAACATTTATCCTACTCCTAATAATTAAAATTATTGTGTCCCATCGATACATAATGTGATTCTAAAACTACAAGTTCGCTCGCACATTTATTAACTAAGTTACCGAATACATCATTACACAAATTGGTTAAGTGAAAGTGGGACAAAGAATAGAGATTGATCGTAGTTTTCCTTTTACATTTTTAAACCATTATTTTTTGCTTTTGACTAAAATTATTGGAAAAGAGTGAATTTTTAGTATTTATTTTCAGCAAAAACAACATAAAGCATGTTAAAAAATGACTAGATCACGAGAGTAATACTGCTATCCTAACTTTAAAAACAGGACCTCCTCCCAGGTGGCCTTCGAGAAGACGTAAATATAAATTTAGGATCTTCATATGATAAATGTACATATTGCAAAATGTAGATATGATATAGGGTGATAGTTCAGTTAACGTACGCCCTAGTTTACGCAATTTTCAGTTAGCGATCTTTTGTTTTGAGATACATTTTAACTCGGTTACCGAATTCAGTTAGCAAACTTTTTGGCTTGCATATAATGTGTATTTATACATGAATATGTCGTTATCAAGGTCCTGGGAGATGTTTTTATTCTCAAATTTGGTCATTGAAACGAATTAAGTTCTATAACCGAAGTACCACTTTACTGTTTTTGCAGTAGTTTTGTTGCTTTTTAATATTAAAAAACAGGACAGATAAATAGCCATAAGTGAATTATAAACTACCAAAAACTGAGGATGTTGCCTTTTGACTTAAGAAAGTAGAATAGGTTTATATACAATCGGAAGTGGATGGTAGCATATGATTTAGATCTAGTAAACGTGATTAAAGCACATTCCCATAAGTTAATTAGAAACTACTAATATCTGGTCATACTACCATTTAGCTTAGGAGGTCAGGATATATAAAATTACAGTCGGAAGTGGATGGTAGCACAGGTCTATCAGATTTTGCTATTAGGGAAATGTGATTAAAGTGCATCCCTTTACTATTCCAATTTTACTTACTATTCCTGAGATGGTGATCTCACCGCTGGTGCTCAACGGCAACAAATCGGTGAGAATCGTCTGCTCCAACGCGTCCTCGAGCTCTTCGGAGGTGCAATTCGATGTGGGCGCCGGTTTCAGCCACCAGCCGCTCGAGTACGTGCCCATAATCACCCATTGATAGCGGCGTCCGTACATGTTTAGGCGATACGCTTCGCAAAAGATGTGACGTGCCCAGTACTCGTTGAAATTGCCGAGAATCACACGCGTATCCTTTTCGCGCAGCTTTGACAGCGCGGACTGCACCTCATTGGTGAAGCTTTGCGTCTCGACGACTTGGTATCCAAGCTGGTCGAGTTCGGCAACTAGCCTATAAACATTACAATGTTAGTCATTTATAAAAATTGATAGAAAGTAAATGATTTTGAAATGAATTGAATAACTTTTAAATCAGCAGCATATAAAACTGACGTTTAAAGAATTAAATATGAAGGTTAATCAGCATCGGCAGGGAATTTTATTTAAATGTACCTAAAAATGTTCCTTATTGTTGTATATTTAATTTAACAAAGTTTTACTTCAATATCTCTTCGCATAAGGGTGGTAGGGGGTGAATGTCCAACACTAAAAAATTAAACAATTTTTAACTTTAGCTAGAACCTTGCAAATCGAATATATTATACTAGGAGACCCTCCCTTAATTTTTTTCCAAACCCGGTTTCACTATCTCAAACCGTTTTGGAATTATTAATGTTTTTAATTTTGAACATTCAACCACCTACGACCCTCTTATGCGAAAAGATATCGAGCTAAAATTTTGTAAAATTAAATTATACAACCATAAGCAACAGTTTTAGGTCCATTTAAATTAAATCCCAGCCAATTTGACCACCCCTTTGAGTTCTGTTGTTTACAGAATCAAGAGGTATCAGCTGCATTGCAAATGATCGAATTCGATAGCATCCAATCTGCGCTCAAAAGTTATTCAATTGATCTTATCCAACATTGGCAAAATATATAAATTTTATCTGGGAAGTTTTATCCGTTTCTAAAGAAAAACAAAGATAATAAATCAATTAATATAAGTTTTTCAAACAAAAATTAATACTATCTATTGCATCGTGTTACATCACAGTGTAGCTTTTTTTTTCAAATGTAGTCTTTATTTAAGCATTATTTAAGATAAATACGAGGTGGTCGAAATCTCGTATATGATATTATTAAAAGCCTTTTTTGACAAATTCTACATTTAATCCATTAGCAGTTGTGAAAGAACGAGGTTAAGGAAATGTTAATTCTGAACATTTAAATTAGCATCGAATAGTAAATAATTATAGAGATATTTAAAAATGGAAATAATGCTCTTAAATTTTGACTGAATAAGAGAAAAAGAAGTTTTGTTTTATATTATAAATTTGTTAGAACTTTCAAGGTAGATCTTATATCATCATCGCAAGTATGAAATATTTATAAAATTACTCTTCAAATTGTATTTGCTTAAATGTTAGTAGTTACAAGTTACCATTGTCAATAGACTAATGCAGTTTCCTATACGTTTGGATTTCTAACACTTGAAATTAAGATAAAACATTGATATTTTATCCCTTATTATATTTTATGAGTAGGTTAGAACCAAGGAGTTAAGCAACAGCACGAGATATGGGTGGATAGTTATAATAACAAGAGAACACTAGATTTACAACCCTCACTTCATCATCAACGTATGATGCATAAACTGATAGGTTTTAATCATCAATTCAAAACTGGAAAGAAAGTAAGTAAAAAGAAGTTCTGAATGCAGTTAAACGTACCCAAACCAAACCAAACGAAAAAAAAAGAGTAATTTTACAAATATTTCTTAATCAATTAATGAAGCTTGGTAGAGATAGCACGAGATACAAAGACAATAAATTAAATATTAAAATATCAAAGTATCAGTACCGGTAATGCAGCATTTGTTTAAATTTTACAACTTTGCGATAACGCAAATCAACTACCAAACATATGGAATTAAAACAAATACTAAAAAAATGAAAACTGTTATATATATTTTTACTTTTTGTGCATCTAACTTGAAATAAATATATTTTTGTTTTGTTTTATATTTATATCTTATAATCTTGTAATTGAATTATCTTACCCATTATGGGCCAATGAGTATCTCGGCTCGTTTTGGTAGATGGTACCAACTCTGGTCCAATTAAACTCCTTCAGCAGCGATAATCTAGGTGGATTGAAGGCGTTCTCGCTCGGGACGATGCGAAAAAAGTTGGGAAAATTCTCCTTGGTGAACATCGGATGAGTATCAGCGTATGAGAGTTGTGTGAGCAACCAATGCTTCGATGCCTTCGCGATGGGATCCGTAACATGCGTGCATGCAGCCCCAAACAGCATCAACTTGTGCGGCCCGCTGTGCATCATGTCGAAGAATGCCTTGACGCCAACGGCCGCATTGCACTAGACACACAGGTCCAGTTAAAAGATGAACATCATGACGCGATATTGTTGCGTGAACGAATGGCGAATGGCGTCAAGGCTGGATAGGCAGTGAACGGACTTATAATATGCACAAAATCCGCCGCAACTGTCTTCCCGACCTCGCCGCCAACGAAATCAACCTATAAGTAAACATCGAATGCTACTCACCATCGTATCGTTCCACCACATATGCAACCGGTAGTTTCGCAGGATGGAGGAGTGCTCGTTGACATGGTCGAGGGCGAGCTTCACGCTCGGCATCACCCCGCGTCCTATAATCAAACATACATTAAAGTATTGTGTCCACAGATTATTGTAGAAAGAGACTCACCCGTCTCCGAGTTCTCAACGCCTTTCCCAAATGGAAAGAATCCAGCGATGTAAACATCGTGTCGGCGCGCATCGGTGTTCGGCTTCTGGAGCGCACAGCTACGCAACAACAGCGTCAAGATCAGCAGATTCAACGTGCTGATCGCCATCGTATCGCGCTCCGATCATAATCGTATCAGCATTTTACACCACCGCCAGCAGCTCGCTCACGTACCGCCGCTCTCGCTCGAGAAAACGTTTTAAATGTCACCCTCCCCGTTCCACCAGCTGTATTGATTGCAAAAGTCCGGGGGCTTGAATCGCTCTTCAACGCATGCGTTGCGCGCCGATTTCGATGCCGCCACGACGCGCGCTATTTAATTATTCAATTTGATCGTAATTAATTGCGACGTTAAATATTTTTAAAAGGATATGCAACTTTACATACATCTCTCGTAATTGAATTAGAAAAGGAAGATTCTGTTTATTTATTACTTATCGTTTTGTATGTACAGACACGAAACTTGCAACGTATAAAAAAATAGTAAAATAATAAATCTATTCGCTTATTTATAATAGATAAAAGTTTTGCTTCACTCTATTTTTAGTGTGCTTTAGAGAAGAAATCGATCGGCATAGTGAATCATTTCGAAACCAACCTCTACCATGATGAGAACGATGATCATCCACTCCAATCGTACATGATGCTTGTCATTTAAGTGATGCGAAATCAATTCAATCAGTTCAGCGCAATGATTTAACTTCTCGTTCATCACCTACAAAAAATCATGTATTATTATTATTGTTTGTTACACAGCTTAGTAATAATAGGTTTCTTTTATCAGGTACGTTTGAAATTGTCTAATAGAAATCCAAACAGTTTCAGATGTCACAATGGAACAAATCTTGTTTTTACAAATACACTGAAATCTCTCTATGTTAAAGTCTAAAGGGGCCGAAATTTTAGGGCAATTAAGAGTAGTAGGAGTATTTAGAGATGTGCTCCGTCTTACTACGTCGCCAAAGTTGGCATAAGATTGAGCACATTTCTTAACTTTTATGCTGGATGCTTGTCCCTTCACTATGTGAGTACCCTTAAAAATAGTTTATCTTAAAGTATGTGGAAAATCCATGTTAGATGTTCCAAGGGACATTGGTTAGCAATAGCGGTCAGTTTATCTTGTAGAAAGTTTGATATAAGGATATATAACCCAAAATCATCTCAAATTAACGTAAATATATATGATATTGTAGAAACACAACTTTTTTTTCTTAACTTTATCTTAGAGGAATTTGGTTCTTCATGATTTAGATTGTAAAGTTTGTTAGATTGGTTTTGACATAGAAAAAATTCACTGAAACATAATCAAAATGATTTCACAGATGGAATTTGTTCCATCGTGACATCCAAAACTATCTTGATTTCCTTTAGACAGTTTGCAACAGTTGTCTGATAAAACAAACCTATTGTATACATACGTGTGTGCGCTTTGCGATGCTAAAGTATCCGCATGTCATCTTGTATATCACCTCCAAGTCTTCATAATCCCAGTAAAAGTCGGGAACATCAAGCAAGTCGGAGCTGAGGTTGATTTCATGCCGTAGCGCGAATAGTTCGCCTTGTTTACGTAGCGTTTCATCCCGAGTTAGTTGCAACTTCCTTCCCATCTTTAAATCTTCGGTTAACGATTTGATGCGATTTATATAAGCGGCTAGGAGGGCTTCCCAGATCCCTAGTTTCACCGAGAGAGCAATTGCATGTGAAAATGTGAACTTATCCATTTGTTTATTGTCCTCAGCAACTAAAATCACACCCTGATTTGTCAAATTCGACGTTTTATCGTTCATCTGCCCCTTGTAGCTCATAATCTCCACTTCGTCAGCGATGATTCTCTCCGGATATGAATTCACCTCATAGCTTTTAATGAATTTAAGTAAGTTACTGCTCTCCAGCTCATCGATATTCCACAGTACGATGCTCCCTTCACGAAAGATGAAAACTTCTCTCGGTTCGTTCGCCAAACTAATATTAGCGCGTGCATGCAGTACATCGTAATTATTTTCAATCGCATTCGGTTCGTACAAACCAAGCGCTTTCAAGCCATGATTGAGCGCTTCCAAATTATACTTTTCCGCTGTTGAGTAGGCGAGTATCGAAAATGTGCCCGGTTGCTGCTGCTGATTGAGGTTAAGTTCATCCTGGAGCCGCTTTTTCCGTACCGGTCGCTGGACGAGCGGTTGTAATTTAACGCTCGGCTGTGTTGAATATGCATTGCAGTGCCATCGGAACAACGGTCTAAATCGCCTTAACATTATCATCTTCGTATTGTTAAAATGCAGGTAAAGATTCACAACTCGTAATTGAAAGAAAATTTGATTCCATGTCAAAAATGTTTTCTATTTTATTTAATTAGATTTTCGTTTGCAGAAAATTTATTGTTATATATGGTTTATTGGTATAATTTTTTATTCATTCTGTTTTGTAGTTTTTGAAATTGGCTAAAATTAAATTATCATAACGAATTTAAGGTTTGGAAATTAATTTGTAGATGGCGCGAAAATGCATTTTTTTAAATAAAAAAATTATAATTTAAAGCAAATTTACTAATACCACTAATACTAGCATACAAAAAGACTAAAATTTAAAATTTATTAATAATATATTATAAAACAAATGCAATTATGAATAGTTATGACTTAATGTAGTAGAGGAAATAATCTAATAATTAAAATAAAGCTATTGTCCGGGGCCGCTAAGCGATTTATCCATAAACTTCTTCTTCGAAAAGCACAGCCACCACTTTGACGGTTTACCATCCTCGCCGAACACTTTATCGCATACACGTAATCCCACTTCCTGACGCAATTGCGTCAAATACAGTCTCAGAAATTCTACAACAAAAAATGCATTATTAATTCTGCTCCTGCAATTAATTGTCAATGAAATGGTCAAATTTGCTTTGTAACTATATAAAAAAGTTTCAACATTAATTAATCGCACAAATAATGTATGAATTAAAGAATTGGCAGCTACTGATGATGGACATGTCAAATTATAAATTAATCAATATTTTAAATCGATATTTAGATTTTAGGCATTCGAAATAGTTATTTTAAGCCTTTTGCTAGATATATCAACAATGTTTTAACAATGAAAAACATTATTAATGGATTAAATGTACGAAAATATACAATAATGGCGACGCCCATAGTTGCCTCTACTAACCGGCTTCAGACGTTGATTCCGGCTTACCGTACACCGAATTCAAAGGAAAACCGGCATCGCCTGGTATATCAAACCGCATAATCGCCAACGTATACATTTCGTTCACGCCCTGGCTCTTATTCGAGCATCGCTGCAGCTTTTTCAGGCACTCAGTGATGTAGAGCGTAATGTAGATGAGCAATCGATCCGCTTCGGATTTGATTTCGTACGTGCGAAAGAACACGTTCGCTTTGAAGTAGTAGAGTGCCTCGTCGATAATGTCTTGCGCCTCGTGGGCGGTGGGTTGTGGGGCCGGGCCGCGAAATTGTGTACGAAATGGTAAAATCGCTGTGTTTCCCACCGACTGTTGTGTATCGAGGAAGCTGGAGTGATACGCCTAAAATGGAATATGTTTACTTAGCTGAAAATCACTTGTAACATTAATAAACTCACCGGCATTTTACTAATAATTGCTATACTATTGTGTGCAATGTTGATCTACCAAGCCCAAAAAGTAAACCCAACACAACATGACGTTGACAGACGTCATTAATGAATTGTGGGTAATTTTACTTGAATCTTTGTTAACCAAAAAAGAATATATTTTATGATTGCGGGAAGTGTTAAAGCTGCTACCTAAACGATCTAAAAGAAAAAATATGAATAAAATAATAGATTTTAATTTGACGTTACAAAATTCCGACTAAAATTGTTTTCTTACCAATTAGGTTGGCAGCACTGAAATTGGTAGGAATAAACAGCTCCGTGTTCACGTGTTCACTTTGTTTACTCTTACTCAAAAATAAATTTGTTTTGGCTCAAAAAAGTAAGGTTACTCAGCGTGTAAATCGGCAATTATGGCTACAACATTTACTGAACAAGAACCCTGGTTCATAGTGTCAGAGAATATAGTACATCCATCAATATTAAGTTTGAGAACTCTTCTCAAAGAAGACGTCGGCTTTATACCATTTGAATTTCTTATATATGGCCAAAAAGTATGTATTACAAGAACCTTTTTCAATCTAATTAAAACGAGTAGTTACCGCATACAGAGAACTTAAAAATGTGATACACGAAATAATGAAGAAAAAATTAAACGTCAGTGGATTGATAATCTTATCAAGTTGATTTACTACTTTTCTAAAGCAGGAAGTATTGCAGATTATATTACAGGTTCTTAAAGGGACATTCTTGGAAAATACAGTTCAAATCTTGTGTTTAAAAAGCAAATAACTCCAAAATTTTATTACAGATTGATTCATTGTTTGAGTATAATATAGTATCATTTATATCTTCAGGTACTGTTAAATAAGGCTATCAGAATTCTAATATCCAATTAGAATCCAAGCAAACCTTTACAGCACACATTTCATACTAGCCATCAAAGTATAGATTATCGGAATTTAATAATGACCTATTATTTAGCAACAAAACGTCCAACCATAATTCTTTAGGTACTGTTAAATTAAAGCGTTTGCAAACTCTGTGCCCAATATGAATTAAGATCGTGCGTGGTGATCCTGCATGTAAAACATTTGAGTTTGCAACTGCTTGGCTGAAAAATGAAAATTTAAACAAATTTGAATAATTTAGTAAGATTAACGTACCCGAGGTAGTGATCGTGGCGCATCTGAATGTTGAGGCGGTCGACCAGGCTCAACAGATTCAATAGATTAAACACTTTTATTGTAAATGTAAAGGTGAAGCGTTTACAAACTTCTGTGCCCAATATGAATTAAGATCGTGCGTGATGATTCTGCATGTAAAACATTTGAATTTGCAACTGCTTGGCTGAAAAATAAAAATTTAATCAAATTAATTTCAATAAATAAGATTAATGGGCATACCCGAGGTGGTGATCGTGGCGCATCTAAAAGTGTTGGCGCCCGAATCGGCTTAACAGATCCAGTAGACATCATTTTTATTGTGAATAAAAGTTCTACATCAGATATAGTATAAAAATGTAAAAAATTAAATAAGTATATGTGCAAATGCAACGAGATTCAAAGACGTGAGGTGTAAAAGTAAATCATTTTGAAATAAATAAGTTGTTTATAAACAAGCTGTTACCTAACAACGTTGATTTGATATTTGCGACTCGCCTACTTCAATCAGAAAAAGCATTTTTGTAATAAGAGCCAACTTAGACTTGGTACTTACTTCTTGTAAAAGTTATTAGGTCGTAACATTGTAGAATATACACTGGATAGGAAAACATTGTGATAGATTTTAGTAGTCTCATAATATTGGGTTGTCAACAAAGCATGTTATTGCAAACAACAACCTACAAATTACCATTCAACGTACAATTTACGTTTACATGACTTTAATAATAAAACAAAGCTTTTTAATTAATCACTTCTATCAATTTGCAATGCATACTGGGGATGAAAGAGTGATAGGTTTCAGTACGGTCTCATAATACATTCCCAGGGAGACTGTCTTTATATTCGAATGCGTAACATTTATAATGTAAAAAGTTCTTATTTAAAAACAGAGCTGATACACTTTTGCATTACACTTATTATACATAACTGGAAGATAGAATAACAATAGAATTAGTTAAAGGGCGAATAAAAAAAGGAAGATTGAATGCTGGGAATCGAACACCCCAGCTTCCTTATTTAGATGCTTGTATCTTACCCACCAAACTACGCTAGATTCACGAAAATAGCACTACATAAAAACGTGGTAATTAACTTGAATATGTTTTTCCAAAGATTAAATGTCTCAAAATATTGCATTGTCGTGGATTTTACACATCTATACAAAGTTTCAGAACCCTATGTCACTATAAACATGCTCATTACTAACATCCCAAGTTATCAGGCGAATGCTACCTTCCTCAATCTAGTTCGATGTCGACGTTTTTGCTAGAAAAGCTTCTATGTAAATTGATATGATGCTGCTTCAAATGTGTGCACATCAATAGACTTTTGGGTACATCAGCATGATTGGTAACACTCTCTGAATTATATGAGCACCACATAACTGTGTTCACTTAATAATTTTTATTCTGTCTCATCTGAGACCTAAAACTATATTATGCTCTTTGATACTAGCGTCAACATTCACACGCCACTCACACCTCTGAGCAAGCACAGAGAACAAGAACGTCACGTGCAACAACAAACACACTCAAAAAACTAAAAATAATACGATAAATAAAATATAAAATACAACGTACAATATAGTCTTAACAGTGATAACATTTTCAAAGACTACGATATTATTCGAAAAAATACTAAACAAGTATTCTATTTCCATTGTACATATTTATTTATTCCCTTCATTCTTGATAGTTTGAATAAATTAAATAGTTTGCTTTGCTTCGAAACGTCACCGGAACCATGTTCGCGACGGGCTTTCACTGTGTCACTTTTAAACGACTGGTTTTAAACCAATCACATCGCAGCATTCAAACATCTATACAACCCCATTCTACATATATTCTTTAACTGTTGTATTTATTGCGCAGAATTCGCCACCATCACATTACGCAACAACACAGTGTCAGTCAAACAAAGCATATAATTCGCCAGCATGCAGCAGGGTGACTATTTTACCACACGCAATGCACCGATCACGAAGCGTTTTGCGATCGCCGACGCCGCACAACAATCGAGTCCCGATCTGCGCGAATGGCTCGACGACTTCATCAATTCGGACGAATTCGCACAGTTCTTTTCGAAGAAGTTCGCCAACAAGGAGACGATGTACGATGTGAAAGATATACAGCCGATGGAGGATGTGCCGGAGGCGAGCCAGCACAAGGAGACCGCCAAGGAGCTGTACGATCGACTGCAGCGGGCGCTGCTCAAGCGACAGATACGGAATACGGTGCGCAATCAAAAAAAGGGCATCGAAATCATTCGCGTAAGCTATAAATATTATCTACTATCTCTATCCTATAAGAGTTCACTTCAAGTTTTCTCTTAAAATAGTTGATACATTGCGTAAAAAAGAAGAAATATAAACAAGATCAGCTCGACCTTTTGTTTTTTTAATTTGGTTTACAGAGTAAGTGAAGGTAGAAGAAAATATCTAAACATTGCATTGTTTGTGAAGCGCAATTGGAAGCAGACATAAGACATAATAACTGCTCTTTCGTTTCATATATTGACAATTTACTTTTGAGTTCATCTTCAAAATAGGGAATTTATGAATGAATTAGCTTCAATCGGTAAATCAGCGTCAACCACTGGAATTCGAATGTTTTTTTTTTGAATGGATATCCTATTTTTGTGGTTGCTCGTGAAAGCTTTTGTACTCAAAGTTTCTTTCCAAGGGACATATCCACTAAACGACAATCCATTTACTTTTTTCTTATCCAAATTTGGAACCGGCATTCCGACATTCGTTTGAAGTAATTCTTATTTTATTTAGCACAATCATATTAATCCTCACTCACGTCCAATCAGGGTTTCATTTATCCGTTTTTTCATTTATCGACGGTCTCTACCATTTGCACAATTTTTACAATTTACAATATAACAGACTGGGTAAAAATGCGAAGGAAAATATTGATTAAAAATGAAATGCAAGTCCAGAAAGGTTTTACAGCTGGGTGCCTCTTTTACGTTGCCAAGAGTGCACACAATAATCTAGATATTTAATTCTTATGTAACAACTATTATGGGATAGACATTTTTTTTTGTTTTTTGGTCTACATATTAATTACTTTTCAGAATAAGATGAAGGAGTTTAAAGATAATTATCTACATAATGCCGAGTTGCGTCATCAATTATGGCTGGAAGAGCGGATCGAAGTGCTCAATTTCGTTAAAGAAAAATACAATCTATCAATCGACGAGTATGAAAAGCGGCCGGAACTAGTGGAAATGGTATTAAAAGAAGAAAAACGCAAGAAGGAGCGGTGTAAGCGTTTGAGTATACGACGACGTGCCATTCTCGTCAAGCTGCTCAAGGAGATGAAGCGCGAGAAACAAATGAAGGCTGAAGCGGCAAAAACCTACGACCTTAAGATGAAGGACAGCACTCGGCGGGTGAAAGGCTTGAAGATTGTTGGACATACCATGCCAATGGTAAAATACCTAAACTAATTGATTTTTATTACGGCTGGGCTAGAGCAGTTGCCTTCAAACTGTGTTTGCGATATTCTGGGAGTTCTGTAACGCGCATTCCAAGGGTTTTCCAATTTTAAATAAAACTTTGAAAATTAACTTCAAAGAACCCAAATCTATGCCAACATATATATATGAAATGCCATTACAGACAACTCAATTAAGTGTACATTTTGGAATTTTATGTAAAACCTTGGATTTTTGTCACAATCACTAAAAGTATAGTCACAACAAAGACGTTCTGGTAGGTAGTAGGGGTGGTTAGAGATGTGTTTGGTTTTAACACACCTTTTGAGTTCAAAAAAAATATTTCGTTGGCTTAAGACAGAGCATATCTATAACTACCCCTATTGCTTAATAAAACTTCTTTTATCAATTCTTTACACCTCACTATGTTCTAAGTTTTAGGATACGTATATAGTGAAGAGACTAGTGTTTAACAACAAAGTTCTGGTAGATAGTTAAATATTTGTACGGTTTTGAAAGCAGTACAATAATTTTGAGGCATGACCAATAATGATATGTTAACATATATGTTAACACCAAAACTAGATTAAAGTTGGGTACATCTCTATCTCCTACCACCTACCTACCAGAACTATTTTGCTCGATCCTGGTCTCTTCTCTCTTTAAGGGATCTATGAATCGACAAAATTTGAAGACTACTGATTTAGAATTATCTTTGTTCTAGACAATTATTTGATTTTTTGTTTCGCAGCAGGATCGTATGCATCTTGGGCAAGGTGGTGGCGGCGGTGGCGACCAGTACATTGCGCCCAGTAACCACAGCATGCCCGAAGATCTTGCTCGACGTCTGGTAGAGCATTCGATACCGGATCGCGGTAGTGCAACGCGTGCGATCAGTAATCGTACGCTGCCGAAGCGTCGTAGATCTCTCAGTAGCAAGTCAAGTTTGCCAAGTAGGAAGAGTAATCGGAGTCGCAATAGTAAAAATAGTAAAACTGGCTTGCCGAGCTACCTTAGCAAGCTGAGCTCGCCGAATAGCAGCAGCAGCAAGACGACGAGCAGCACGTGGCAGAGTAGAAGGTCAACGAAACCGCGCACGAAGGAGCTGTTTAATATTCCACGTCCCTTTATCACCAATGCACGCTTCAAACTAAAACCAACGCTATTCCTTAACGATATGCGTGTGTTACTTAAGGAATTCGAAAATCTAAGCGGATATTTAAAGGATCGCGAAGAGTTTGAGCTGGAACGACTATTGGAGGATTCGCCCGGTTATAGTTTCGACCGGGACATTCGCATAAATCCAGAGAAGGTGATGTTTAAAGATTTCGAATGCGGTAGGACATACCGTAAGCGTATAGTGGTTATGAATAAGAGTCTTAATACTAAGAAGGTGCGATTCGATCGACTAGTTTGGAATGCGGACATTAATGATAATTTACTGCTTGAGGTAGGTGATCAAAATTAGAAATACAACACTCTATTCATATAAGTATCGGGAATTGTCCAATAAAAACGCAAAATATTTAGCATTCTTTCAAATGCATAATGTCGAGTTCAAAGTAAGCCCTTTCTTAAATAATATAGTTACATAAACAAATAATCCTATTATTAAAACGTTTTTTAAACTTATTTTCCTGAATCGAATTTAGTACTCGCCACGAGTTCACTTTTTCGCGTTTCAATGACTGAAAATGTGTGGTTCAAAGTATTCATTTCAGTGTTAAAAAAAGAAAAAAGTCAGTCAGTGATATATTTGACAATTATGGCGATCATTCTATAATATTGACTAAGTATTTAACTAGAAATTTGGTTAAAATGAGAGCCTTTTGAGAGGATGCCAATCATAGCATTTTCAATCTTTAAATTTGCAATTTTTGACCGAATTTGCAACTTTAAACACCGCATCATGTTAAATTATCATTGTTTTATTATCGTCTGTTTTTGTGACAACAATTCCGATTGCCCGAATGATGCTAACTTTAGATGAAGTCGTTGATGGAAGGCGATGCAATACATTTTGCTTTCTAAATGATCAATTTCCGATACTTATTTGACAGAGTGTATATCGCAAATCCGAACCACTTTTAAGTCCTAGATTTCTATCTTACTCGTCTATTTGTTAATCCAGCACTGTTAGATAACTAATTCATAAAATTTGCAGATTGAACCAGTTGGTGCACATAAACTAATCGCCGGCATGGAGTTCAGCATTCGACTACGCTTCAATCCCGAAACGCTCCGTCGCACCACCACCGCCAAGCTTATCTTTCTCACGTATCGCGTCGGGCAGGATCAGTACAAGCAGATCAGCGTCGACGTGGTCTGCACACCGTACTGCGCCGACATACAAATCTCACCGCTGATGATGACATTCAGTCCGACGCCGATTTGGCGCGCGCGCAAATCCTTCAAGCTGCAAACGAACTACAAAACGCTGACGATTAAGAATTTGGGTATGAAGGCGTGCACGCTGACGATTAAGCGTATGTTTACGCCGATGGCGGTTAGTAATGCATGGCGCAACATTGAGCCGCGCAAGCAGAGCGACTCGATACTGTTGCATCAGCCGACCGATGAGAAAATCACCGGATCGGGCTTATATCAAGTGACTGATTTGATTGACTTTCCACGCAATTTGGTGCAGGAGTGCGTTGAGAATGTGTTCAACGTGTTTCAATTCGATCGATATACGTTTAAAGTACCCGGCCACAGCACCGTTAAGGTGAAAATCTTCTTTCTAGGAACAGAGTATGAGGGTTATTGTGCGGAAACGTACTATCTCACCGTATATGAATTATACGGCGATTGTCAGGCGTTGTATGATAGCATCGGCGCCTATGAATTGGTGATCAATGCGGAAACCACCGGACATTTTCTGAAACTGAACCCGAACATGGTCGATTTTGAAGGCTGCTGCTACGATTCGGTGTATCAAACGCATTTCGACGTGCAAAATACGTCGTCGGTGGCGCATTTGGTGCACGTCGGCTTTCCGAAGACGATGCAAACGTATGTCGATGCATCGGTGAGGAATTTTATCGTACGCGCGCATGGCAGTTTTAAAGTCGGCGTCAAATTTATGCCACGGTAAGTTTATTGCAATTATAGCGTCCCAAATTATTTTTTTAACATCTCCACGTCACTTAAACATAACATTTTTGATGGATTTTCTTCTTTGATTTTGGCATTTTTTATCAAAACATTTAAGGATCTTTATCAAAATTGCTGGAAAATGGAGAAAAACGCAGAAGGAACGTTGAGATGCTAAAAAATAATTTGGGCTACTAACAATGATTAGGAAAGTTCTTTAATCTTTTTTTAACTGTCACTATTCATTGGGGCCCGTAATATGATCTAAAAGGTAACGTTTATACTCTCAATAGTATCATAAATTCAAGTTGTTATTTCATATCGCAATTAGAAAACATTCTCCAGTCTATTTATGACTAAATTTGACATTGAAGGCCTGTCTTTAAATACCTAGTCTATCTTTTGATTTTGATTGTACCTATTTGGTTTTCCAGACGGGACATTGTTACAAGCAACAAGTTCTTCGATGCGGAGACGGCGATGTTTGAGTTTCCCATCTATATAGGCGTGCGCAGTAAGGGCTACGACGATACGCCGCCGTTGGTGTTGGACGCGTTCGCCACCGTCACCGAGCCGCTGCTATTGTACATTAAGCCGAGCAGCGCGGCGAGCATATCAATTCTGCACGGCGAGTTTCTCGTCAATATGGGCATCTGTTCGACGATGGAGACGGTTTACTATGTGTTTGAGCTGACGAACAAGTCGTTGGTGCCGCAGTACTATGCCTTTCTCGACTTACCGGCCGTAAGTTAATTTTGATTTAATATACGTGGATTGGCTGCAGGTAGTGAAGGCATTCATCAATGAGATTTTGGGAATATGTTGGCTAACGTATTAATACAATATAGAACAAACTACAAAATTTCAGTAATTTTAGTTTGAGTTCCGTGTTTCCTCACATTACACCACCACTAAATAAACCTGGGCGGTTGCTATAGCGAAAATTTAGGAATTACGCTTTGAGTCGCTTTGAGTTATAGTACCAACTTTTTACATAAACAAAATTATTCCTTAGTGAAACATTTTTGTTCCCAACACTAAAAGTTGTACTTCCATGACGGAATGTCGCATTTCCTCAACAAATTTCGATTTGAACTTTACCAACCTTCTTACTCATCAATATTACTCTCCAGTAAAATATTTTTGTTCCCTAAACTAAAAATTGTGTTTGGATGGCAGACGTGTTACATATTCGTGAAATCTCA
>JARJDW010000117.1:0-36188 GCA_030264715.1 Adinopsis sp. GC000173
TCAAGTTTACATTACAAAGCAAACAGCTTGTTACATTAAACAATTTACAAATAGGTAGATATGCATCTAATTTAGGGTAGAATTAATTATTACAGACGATTACTCCACTGCTACATCTAACTGCTTACTATCATCCTTTGAAATATTTTCAATTGAATTTGGCAATATCCTGTACATATACACCTAATTAATATTTTACTATTTGATTTATTGGAATGTCAAGTGATTCTAGAAATTGTATTTAATTTTAAGTTTTAACAATTCGTGGAAGCGTCGATGAAATTAGAAATGTTTATAGTTTGCATACTATTCTTAATAGGTTTCAATCAATCTTTTTGAGAAGCATTTTGCAAACGCAAAAAAACGATAATTTCTAAATAAACAAATATAATAGTGGAGTGAGGTAAAGTAGCGTTAAAAACACAATTTAACGAGTAATAAAAACATACTCAATTATGGTGTGTTAAAAATGAGCATAATGCCCGTAAAAAATGCCACTTCTGTGTACGTATGCATGTCGTCGTCGTTGTTATAAAAATGCGTTTCATTCATACTTTTATTATGCAACTCCTACAAAAAAAACGACAACGACGAACGACAACAACAACGTTAATGATTTTCTTTTGATAATCATTAGTTAGCATTTAATTAAAATTTCCTGTAGTCGCGCACATATACATACATACCATGTCTTTTATATATATGTGTATGGTAATATGTAGAAAAATGTCCTTGACGTGTCTTTTACAGTTCTTTTTTTTTCAAACAAAACGAGAAAGAAGCAAAAAGGTGTGGTTAATATTACAAGAAGTTTTTAAATAAATATTCAATATTCCGTGTGGTTTATTCACCTTTTAATATATCGATTCATGAATTTTATATAAAAATTAATTGCACTTAATTTGCATGGAGTAGAGGAAAATCGAAATGTGAAACTTTAGAAATTTAATGTGTGCGGAATGGCAGCAGCAACTTTAATATGTACTCTAATTTGATGTATTAATTTTATTGTCGAAAATAATTAGATATAAACAGTTTCCTTCAATAAAAATTAATTGACACTTTATGGACGAAGATTAATAGAAAATGTGAAATAAAAACAATATGCTATTTAAATCAATTATTTCTAATTTAAATTGTTGTAAAAAAAATGAAATCATTGTTCGGAATTGTCTCTCAGGATTATTAGCTAGTTAATTGCCAGTATTTTGCTTCTTACAAAATTATTATGATAAAAAATAGTTAATTGCTACATAATAAAAAGTTATTATTGCAGTTACAACATGATTAGTTTAACAACTATGTGAAAAAACGACATAAATGCATAAACAACTGATAAATTATTCGAAAAATTAATGAATCATTTTAATTTATTCCAGCATTTTTAGTACCTACCTATATATATGTTTTCTAATGTAGATAAATTATGGTTACATTTTATAAGTGGATTTGCATGACTTTGTTAAACGATTTTTTAAAGCTTTAATATTCTAATGTCATTCCCTGCCCTTTTTAATCGCTTTTAAATAAAAAACACGCTCACCATCTCTTAAATAATTGTTATGCTTTAAGATGCCGACAAGCCTCTACTTATTAGCCGAAGAAATAGGCCCCAAAGTAGAATTTATAACAATCCTAGTCTAGTGTATGGAAGGAATGAATATGCGGCTATAAATTAGCGCATTAGGTTTGGAATAATTACAATTTTTATTCCATGAATAAAATATTTCTCTTAATTATATTGATTAAAATAATAGTTAATAATAATAATGTAAAATTACACTATGAAAAATATAAAAATTAATACTTTCAGTAATAATCTATTTTTAGTGAATGATATCACATTGAACATATCTTTCAAGTCTGCTCCACTTTTGTATTATAAAATTAGAAACTATGCGTCTATTATTATAAATTAAATGTGTATATGCATGTGTGTGTGTTGTGTTGTGTTTTTGAGATTAATTATTTATTCGCGAAAGTATTTTAAATGGCATCATCGTCGTTGGAGTGAAATTTAACAACAAAAACAATACAATTAATCATTTGTTATTATTTTATTCTTGCCGAGTTTTTATTTCGTAGGCGCATAATAAATTTGTGCCAATTAAATTCTACTTATTCATAATTAATAATAAAATATGCAGTTTTTTCCTCCTTCTCCTTCTTCTTCTTCTTCTACTTCTACTTCTTCTTCTACTTCTTCTTCTCTTCTCTTCTCCCGACGACTTCTCGGATGATGTCTGTTTTAAAAATGAGATTTCTTTTATATACTGTAAGTGGTAAGCTAGTTGATGACGCACCAGTCAGCAATGACCGGTCACCTGAAGCAGCTACGACCTTGATAGTGCCGTTGTCCCCAACAGATAGCTGACCTTCTACTCTGCTTCTGTTCCTTGTCATCCTTGTTTCCAACGACCTTCTTCCTTACACCAGTTTTCTTTATCTAATACGAATTTACGCTGTCTTACAACATATGAAGCACACAACCAACCACACGATTAGCAACTCATTAAATAGTACTAGTATCTGCTGCTGGCTGCGGTAAAAAAATAATTTGATTTCAAATTGACAAATTTGCTTAAATTCATTTCAATGACTTTTACAACAAGTTACAACGCAGGAAATTCTAATCGCTTTTTATAATTAAAATCGAATATTGACTTACACGATAATGTTTCTTGATATTTTATGTGGTCACTTTGTTATAAAATAGATATTAAATAATTTAAATATTTAAGCGATTGATTCACTGATCTAATATTGCTTATAATTTGATAACATTCTTGAAACTTAATAACAATGTACGTATTTTATTATTAAATATAAGTATAATGTGTAGTTTGAAGGTTGACTCCAGTATAAAATAGTATCGGTGACACACACAATATAAGCAATCAAATCCTTAGAATTGGTCTAAATTTTTCGGACGTTCAACCTATAGAAAAAGCTATATTTCATCGTATGTGGTTTCAAGCATCGGTAGTAAAGTAAAGTAAGAAGGTGTTCTACCTTGAACACGTGAGTATTTACCAATTACCACCAGTCAAGTAATCGTGGTGTTCTGGTAATTCAAGCACTGTCAAGATAATTTTTATTATTAGTTCTTATGCAAACGAAAGAAATTTAAACATTCATTTAGAAAGACTGCAATCTTAACATCACAAACTTTCGAAATATTCAATATAATACATATATTTGATGCTTCTGATATATACCTACTTAGTAGTGTTTAATAAAATAAAATGCGCTTTTAATCTAGCGTAAAAATGTACGTTTATTATTGTTGAGGAATGAGATTATTGAGTGTTTCCAAGAAAAGCGTAGTAGTTTATTCAAGTTGAAAAAAGTTTATTGAATATTGCAAAGTAATATTTTCCAGCGATAATCTAAAAATCGATATGCAGTGTCGATTATCGTTTATTTTTATTAAACTAATTCAAGAAAAATAAAGAATGAAGCATTATTGGCTGGCGGCGATTTACTTTATAGCATCGATAAACTTTTGAGTCGTCAAAAACTAGTCAACTTTAATCTAGTAAAACAAACTACCTATATCAAATTGCACTTCTCGCCTAAGGACGATTATTAATATCGATTCTGAAAGCAAATACCTTCACATATAGGAGAAAAAAAGAAAAGAAAAAAAGGCTAACGGTAATTTTATACATTTATATCATTCAGTACGAAGAAGAGCATCATTAATTATTCAAAAAATCTAATTGATATAAATTGGCAAAAATCGATGTCTATTAATTTTCTAAAAACGCATAGAAAAATTTCTATCGAATAAAATTTTAAACATTTTGTGAAAGAATGTAGAAGAACATCCGGTTACCTTTTAGAAACCGATTGTACCGCTGACCCAAATGACACTCTACTTTACTATATATGTTTTCACATTTTGCACGTTGCAATAATTAGATTTTCACTTCAACTAATTGGGCTAATTGACGATTGGTTAAAGCGCATTCTTGTCTTTCAGTTTCGTTTTTGTCAATTAAACCGGCGCAGCAGTAATGCACGGTTATGTATGTACTAGTACATTATACGTAATTGATCCTTAAAACAACAGGAAAAAAATATGGTACAGGTTATTGCTCCTTATTTCCATCATTTTTGATATAGAGGAGCGAGCGCGTGGGATCGTTTGCCAAAAAAACGCACGTGCGCATTATAATTTTATTATTGAAAAGTACGTTGAACCAGCCTCGGCAAATGTATTAATTTTTTGACTATGATTTTGCAGGTCCGGTGACCGTTCCGATGGTTTCGACAAATTCATCACCGCCGATCGCAATGCCCGTGCAAGTTCCACCCGGCCATATTGTACAACAAATCGTTGATGAAAGTGGCACTTTAAGGCATGTTATTCTTTCACCGCAACATACAGCAGGGCTTTTACCAATTACGTCACATAATCCACCACATTATGTAAGTAATGAGAATTTATACGTAAAAAATCGTGATTTTATCCAATCGCCAACATTCGTTCTACTCTACCAGTATGCAAAGCAGCATTTTTCGCTCGCGCTCGCTACATTTTCCTCAATTCATAAAACAAATTTCACTTTATTTGATTTGAGATAAACACTAAATGTCAGAATTAACTATCAACTATTTGTTATGGTTTATTTGTTTGCTGGCAACAACAATAGATGGTTTTTCTTATTTTAAAAAAATCTAATTGTTTGCTTTGCTAAATATCATCTTGTTATTCAATTCTTTCGCTTGAATAAAAGCCAATTTACAATTCACACATTTTGCAAACTTTTAATGAACACCATTGTGTGTCAATTAAAAAACGGCTCAAATTAGTGCATTTTCTTTGTTTAAAGTCAGAAAATTATTGGCAACGTTAACTAGAATTTTTTTTAGCTGCAGCACACTAATATTCACTTTTTTTATTCATCTGAATAATTCAACAAGCAAATTATTATAATAAAAACTTGTGTGTTAATATTTATGTAATTATTGCAATTAGGAATGGGAGGAGTTCAGGAATTTATTAAAGCGCACATATTAATTTTATCTTTAATAATTAATAAAGTGCATTTTTAAATTAACCATCTCTTCGATTGACCTGTTTTTTGTCTTTCTGGTTTTTGTTTTACAACAATAATGCAATTCATATACAAAAATAGAGTTTTCATTAAAGTTAAGAGAAATTTTCAAAAATGGGATTAGAACTTTTTAGAAAATCCATATATATATTTTAGTTTTGATTTTTATAAACAAATATTTGAACTTGTGATTGGATTTAAATAATTTAAGATAAGTTTTATAACGATTTAGTGAATATAAGTGCGATTCATGATGTTGTTAGGCGTGGAACATTATAGGGATGTGACAGCAATATGCGATAGTAATAAATCTAGTGTAATATTGAATGGTTTTTGATTTTGTTTTATCTAGAATTCAAAAAACATTCCAATTTTAAATTACCAAAACAAGTTTAAACAGAATATTTACAGGATTTACAATGACTTTTTTCAAAACTTCACTTTTTTCAACAAAATAGATTTAATTCGATGATATTTAAATATTATGCAAGGTAAATTATTACGCTGCAAAATGATGTTGATTATGCGATATTTCCAAAAAGAAAAAAGATCGATAGATTTACTTCGAGATTCTTGCCAAGTTTATATGCCGGTTGTAATTTTATATACATTAAACAACAATATATTTATTTGGAACTATTATATACAAACTGTACTTTTTTGCGAAACATTCATTAATCAAACTGTTGATGTACAATTATAATTCCAGCCATATTTTAAAATTAAATTAATTGTAAACGTTTGTTTCATACGTACGTACAACATTTTTTACCTCGCTATTGATTAAATGTTTGCATGTAATGCAGATAATCTAGAAATAGTTGCAGCGTTTCAAGACAACAATAATTACAACTGGGTTAATTATTAATTCTTCTAAATTTAAAATGATATATATTCTCACATACATACATTTTGAAAATGAACAATTTTTATTATATAAGTGACAATTACAAGTCAGGCATTAATTTCATAAGTGATTTATTTCTCTAAATCGTATTTAAATGCAATTATCACCTAACGGTGATATTTATTGTTGATTTAGCTTTATAATAACCAACAATACATTAAATAATTAAACTTCTTTTAAGGCGTAAATGTTGTAACATTTTCAAATTGTACTTAATACGTTTTGACGTTTTAAGAATAAATGAAGATTATCAATGAGACTCTAATACCATTTAATACATAGATGATGATGACATTCAGTAAAATTCATAAATATTGAAGAAGGTATATGTATGTATTTTATTTTATTTTTTAAATCAACATTGCAACATCATTTAAACTATATTGCTCTCGTACATTATGTAAGTATCTCACGGGAATTTAGCATGAAATAAAATGAAAAAACGGTCGGTCTGTTATTTAGCAGTTGCAACATTATCTTGTGCGCTTCTGGTAAATAAATCAATTAAAATATTCAATTAACAAATGGATTTTTAGATATAGTTTAATATAATAAATTGCATGATTCATTCATTGTACATTTATTGTAAGATTGCAAATTGTGTGCTGGATGATTCAGAGAGGAATTAACATATAGATGAAATGCGTACAAATTCCAACCACAATAAGGAAGTTTATTATTTACCTAGAAGCGTAAAATATTTCACCGAAGGAGAATTTGATGACTTAGGCCAAGACAAGTGATCTATATTACTACTATTTTATTATAAAATCGTTTCTTTTTTAACATCCTTTTAATACCAAACTGAGAAAGTCAGACGTAGTAGTGAGAGGTGATTGACCAGCACATTATTGCTTAAGGCAACGAGCAAAAGAATGTTCCCATTGCAGCAGTAAAGAAGCCTCTAGCGCTCTTTCTTTCTTCATCTTCACAACACAACAGCACAGAAACGAGAATGTGTTACGTTTGCATTCAATTGAACTTTTATTTCAAAATCTTCCATCATTACACAATTCTTGTGCGCTCTCTATGTATATACAAAAGATTAATTAGATGCGCAGATTTTCTTAGGTTAATTAAATTGCACACTGTACTCTCGTATTCGTACTCGTATTCGTACTCGTACTCTCATACACGAAAATTACGGTGTGTGTGTATGGGAGCTTTAGTTTACAATTTGTCAATGTCAATGCGTCAACTAGCGGAGAGACACCGGATATATATGAATTGAATCTCAGCCGGAAACTTGGATTTTTATTATTATATTACATTTTGCAGCAGCAGCAGCAGCAGCAGCAGCAGTGTATGTACACATACATATACACATCCACACGCATCCCAACTTCATCCATATACATACTCTCATACACATAAAAGCATTCAGTGTGTTTTTATAATGATTATAATATCAGTTGTTGAATTTCTTATCATGCATCTGTTATAGTATGCGCTTAATGTTTGCTCAAAATTTGTGTAGAGATAGTTACATCCGCAATTACATACAATTATAAAACATACAATATCTAAAATTACATCCTGTTTTTAAGATGCGATGCTATACATTCATTAAAACAATTTTTCATCAAAATAGAGATGAGCAAATCGTGTGATTCTAATCTATCTATACATCCCCTATCTATTACCACCGATCATTCGATTATTATCCATCCATCCATCCATCCATCGTATCGATTCGTCGTATGTGGTGTTGTTGGTAACAAAATTTGACAGAAACGAAATTGTACTCTCTAAACCTTGAACTTGTTTCATGGCAATAAAGCATTCCAAGAATTTGTTTATACGCAAAATGTATAAATAGCGCATATTTGAAATTTTTATGCATAATCTATGTATGTACATATGTTTATGTAAATATAACCTTATAACAATTTTTAACTAACTGTTTTGAGATTGCGAAATTTCATTATATCTATTTGATTGAAGCAGAAAAATCATTACTGATATGCATAATTATCCTTTACGATTCAATGGAAACGATACGCAATTTTATTAAAAGCACACAGTGCCTGGTTTTGTGTATTCAGCAGCCAGCATCTAATTTTTAATTGTAATTTTGTAATTATACACGTTTAAAAATAAAACTACGCTAAATGCGATTTATTAATACTGATTATTCATTACACATTCAAGAATATCTCAATTTAGAGCGTTATATTAAATTATTTTTGCACTCTCTATTTATGTTTCAATGATGATGATGATAGTTCTATATAAATTATATACGTATGAGTATATGTTATGAATTTGCAATCAAGTACTTACTATATGTAACAAATACAATATGGCTATTTTTGCGTCATTGCATTAATTAAATGTTGGCAATAATAAATAAATAATGTTTAAAATGTTTTGGTATTTTTGAATTTTGAATTCGTAGATAAGGATATGAATTTAAATATACGCATACAAGTATCAAAGTATCCAAGTATTGTTCAATTGAACAAAATCGAACAAAATATAGGTACCAACTATAAAATGACGTCCCTATTATTTTATTTATATTTTATGTTATTTGCGAAGTAGCAACATTAAACTTTTTATGCTATTGATTTATCGTTAGAATGATGCTGATAAAGTATTTTTATTGAGCCACGTATGACTAAACAACGACATCTACTTACACGTTGTAACTCTGATAACAGCAACGAGTAATATTATATGCACACCATTTTCAAACATATGTTGGAGTGATTATACACACGCAATTATGGATGGGGAAAACGGCAGTAATAAAAAATCTATAAAAATAACTATTACGATGGAAAAGGTTTTTATGAATGATTTATTTATTTATATACTTAAATTGTGTGCTTACTCGATATGTGTGTGTGTGTTTATTAATTTATATCATAAATGTTAATTGTTAATTGCAGGGAGCTGGTCCTCCAAATGGTACGAATCCACCACCGTATCATTATCCACAAGGTCTACCACCCGGATTTCCAGCGCCACATCATCATCATTTTCCATCAAATATGCCACCAGGTGCACATCCTTTACCGACACATCCCCCAGGACATTCCCCCCCGCCTGGTTACTATAAAGATGAAAGGACGCAGCGGCAATATTTTAAATTAAAAAAGAAATTACATGATAAGCAACAAAAGGGTGTTATGTGTGAAAGTGTCAACTGTGAACGAAAAGATCTTGTAAATGGTTTGAAGCGTGTGAAGGAAAAAGGTATGAATAGTGTTGGAACATCTGAGGATGGCGAGGAGAGTAGCAGTGTGCAAGATGAGGAGGATTCTGTGCATATTATCACAGAAATGTTATCGTCCGTCCAGGCACCAAAGGTAAAATGTGTATATTTTTATGTTTTAATTTTTATTTATATTGTATATACAATATTTATGTCTGTAAGCGTAAAAATATTAATTTTATATTATTGTATTGAAGGTGTCTGAATTGAGCTCACGGAGTGCCTTATTACAATGGGCGGCCCCATTAAGATTATCAGAGGCTTCTAGTAACGATAGTCACGAATTAGATATTCCGGAGAATGATCTTCGGTACGAAGTGCTCTTAAGTGATAAGAGTAAAGAAATGAAATATAAGTCAATATATAGTGGAGCCTCGTTATCTTGCCGCATTCAAGATTTGCGACCAGGTTTGGAGTATTCGGTGTGTTTGCAAGTGCATTTAGATGAATTACAAGGTACAGCATCTGATCCGCTTAAATTTACAACGCCGCCATGCGAACCAGATCAACCGCAACCACCAAAATTGATATCACGTACGAAAAACTCATTGCAATTACGTTGGAGTGCAACGCTCGCAAACGGATCATCTATAAATTATTACATACTTGAATATGATGAGGGAAAAGGTGGCGATTTCGTTGAATTACATAAAACGAAAGGGCATCAACATACATTACAAAAACTCACACCTGCAACATGCTACAAATTTCGTTTATCAGCTGTTAACGATTGCGGAAAGAGCATGCATTCGGATGTTGTTACACATTATACATCTGATAACGCACCATTGCAACCAAATCGTCCGCATTTAGAAAAAGCAACCATTAATTCACTACATCTGTCTTGGCAACGACGACCAAAAGATGACGAATTTACATTACAAATAGATGGTGATAGATATGGATTTATGAATGCTTATAATGGCCGAGATACGGAACACATATGTTATAATTTAAAACGATATACCAATTATAAATTTAGGTAAGCAGTTATTAATATTATTATATTAGTAGAATTTTCAAAACAATAATGTTGTTTGTCTCTCGTTTGTTTAATAATAGACTAAGAGCTCAAAATGACGGTGGCTACTCACCGTGGTCTGATGAAATTACATTCCAAACATTACCAGATAAACCAAAAAAGCCGTCTAAACCGACAGTCAAAGGCAAAATTCATGCGCATTCATTTAAACTGAAATGGGAACCACCTAGTGATACCGGCGGAGCTGAAATTTCTAAATATATCTTAGAAGTGCTTAGAGGTAACTTAAATATAATAAATCATAAATAATTTACTTGGTAATTTCGTATATAAAAAACAACAAAGACTCTACGAAATACAAAACAATCATTTTTGCAATAACTTTGTTACAAATGCATATAACATTAAATTGAACTCGTATTATTATTATTATTATTATTATTATTATTATTTTGAACAATGCAGAAATTTTTATATAAAATGTTGATTTATTACTTTTGATACAGCGCGCACAGCACATAGCGCAAGTTCACAACTTTCAATTCAAATAGCAATTTTGCTACAATTTCCATTACCATTAAATAATAATTGCTCCAGCTAATCAATCACGACGATATTAAATTAATCATCATTAATTTTTCTTTCTTGTTATATATCTATATACGAATGTTACTAAATAAATATTTATTTTAAGTGTAATAACTTATAACCCAATATAAATCAATATACTTATATACATAGAGTAATAAGTAGTAAATTACTAATTAAATTTATTAATTAATGTTAATAGGTAGTGGGTATGATGTAGTTTACACCGGTGAAGAAACAGAAGCAATCTGTGATAAATTAACACCGGGCACAACATACCAATTAAGAGTATCGTGTGAAAGTATAGGTGGTCGCAGCAATTATTCAGATCCTTGCACGGTAACAACAGATGCCATATGTCCCGGTCAGTGTCCAATTCCTCGTTTACATGGTAAACCAAAAGCGAACAGTTTAATGCTTCGTTTTACTGGACCGGATTATAATGGAGGCGCACCTGTACTTGAATATGAAGTAGAAATGGTGTCACCAGATGATAAACGTAGCCTAGTCCACAAATCTAAAGAGAATGAATGCGCGGTAGAAAATCTACAACCGGGTTGCGAATATGTATTTACTGTACGTGCCGTTAACCGTGTTGGTGCCGGCGCTTGGTCAGAGCCACTAACAATAACAAGTGGTGCAGCCGCACCTGACGCACCATCAGCTCCAACGCTCACATGCAAAACACCATCGCAGATTTACGCCGAATGGCAAGAGCCGGCGACGAATGGTGCTAGAATATCTGAGTATAGACTTGAATTGAGTACTAGTGATAATCATGACCAATTTCAATCAATATATCAAGGATCTTCCACATCATACGATATTAAAAATCTAAATCCCTTCACAACCTACTATGTTAGAGTACAAGCGAGCAATATCGCTGGATATGGTCCATATTCGTCAATTTCGCCAACGGTAACGCCTGCTGCGCCGCCGAATCACGTTCATAGTCCGAAATATGAAACAACGCCTAGAAGTATTAAACTTTTCTGGTCCGATCCAATCGATAATGGTTCACCAATTACGCATTACATAATTGAAATTGGTGATAAAGTGATAAATACTGAATCAAAAATTAATGAATATACGATAGAATCTCTGCAGCCCGAAACTGTGTATAGGATTAAAATCCAAGCTGTTAATTTGGTCGGTGCTGGTGCATATTCTTCAACGCTTAGAATTACTACATTGAAACTACCACCGGCGCCGCCAAAAGTCGAATGTACTGGTAGCGGACACAATTATTTGAAACTGAAATGGGGCGAGGGTAGAAATGTTGAATTCACGCAATTCTGCGTCGAAATGCAGAACATTAGAAATCGGGAATATCAAATCGTATTCAAAGGAACAGCCTACACATGTAAAGTTAATAAATTACAAGAAATGACAACATATAAATTTAGGATATGTGCAAGTAACGATGCCGGCGAGGGTGACTATTCGAACGACTTTGAATTTACGACGAGTATAGCTCCACCAACTGCAATAAAATCAATTAAAGTATCCGATATTGATCAGAAACATTGTCTGGTGGAATGGTTACCATTGCGAAATCCTAGTAACGACGCTATTTTATATTCAGTTCAGATTTGTAGGCTAAAAGATCAACAATATAAACAGGTAAGAGAGTTAGTTGATTATATTTATAGTCGAGTTCGATATAATAAAAGTGTCATTTATATTATTCAGATTTATAAGGGTTCCGAAACAAAATGCACAGCAGATCATTTAGATTCTGGAGCTGAATATAATGTTCGTATATGTCGTATACGACAAACACAAAATGGTGATTTGGTTGGTCCATATTCAACTCCTACAAGCTTTACAACTCTACCCCAAGAGCCCACCACGCTTGGTAAGGTAACATCTCTGAATACTTCCACTCCTACGCATTCAAATAAAACGAAGAATTTATTACAAACCATATGGCCCCAAAATAAGACAATGACAGTTTTACAAGAGGCATTCCTAAAAACTATAGTTATCCTTCTAATTGGTATAGTTTTATCAGTAATTATATGGTATATAAATTTATGACTATTTTAGGTGCAATTTGTCGATGCTTTATATGCTCATTGATATTGCAGAATAACTGGAAATGAATCTGTCTGTACCTGCTTTTTTTCTTTTTTAAAAAGATGGAAAATTTTCAATTTGATTCAATTTTTTTAAAAAACAAATTTATTATTAAAAATGAATGAAATGATTACTACGATATGATGATAATATGATGATAATGAGATATATATTATATATAGATATATAAAAATATTTTTATTACTACTATAGAAAAAAAAATGAATATTTGTTATTTGTATCTAGTTATTCTGTATATGTAGACTAATTATCAAGCTGCGTTTCACGACGCAGATTCTTAAGTATTATTCTCCAGGGCTTAATTAAATTTTTTTATCATTAATTATATTAATAATAATAATATATATTATATATATAGAGGACCAAAGCAGTTTGTTTTGGTATTTTTTATACATGTTTTTCCCGTACTCAGCCTGGTGCTAGCTAAGCATGGAATCGACAAGAAGAGAGATTATATTTAGACATTTTTTTATTATAATTAATTATTATGTTATGTCGATCACCCATTGTTGTGTAATTGTTATTCCAGTCATCTGTATATTTATATTATATATTCATATATATTTTTATAGCAACAAATCTTTGTATAACACTGAATCGTTTAAAAACATTATGTGCCGGTTTTTTGAATTGCGAAAAAATGTGAATTATGAGAACATATTGTTTTTAAATAAACTCATGTATATTATAAATACACTAAATGAACAATCATTTATATTTGTTTAAACAGATTGCTCATATTCTGTATTTATGTTTATTAATAATCGATGATCCTTTGAATGTATATGATAATAACTAGCCGAACTGTTATTATTTTATGTATTTAAAGATAAATATTTATGTATAAATGTAAATTTATATGTAACATATAAGGTTGAAGGTAATATAAATAATATATATATATATTATGAAAAAAAATATAGAATCAATGAGATTTAGGTAATTATTAATTATACTGAAAGTCTAGTACCTTCAATTAAATTATTATATTTGATGCAATTGAACGAAAAACTGTGTAAACTAGGCATAATTAATTATCAGGTCATTTATTATATTAAACAAATCTAATGTTAATGTATGATTAATTTTAAATCTAATCAATTATTTTAGATTTTTTGGGATATTTTTATTTGTACGGTTATTATTAGCCGATACAAGTCACAAAGATGAATATATTATACATAAATACAATATATTATAAATAAATGAATTATATTTTATGTAATATAACGTTTTGTAAATCAGTATTTATTATATTATAAAAACTAATTTTAATTTAAATTGATTTAAAAAAATTTAGGCTGTATATGCGCTTTTGCTTAGTAAGTTTGGCACAAATAATTCATTGGAAGGAATCAAATTTTTAATATGGGATTCATTAATTGCAAAAAGCTTAGAAAATGCGCAACAGCAATCCTTTGGTAAATATTGAATTTCTAACGTTTAGTTGCCAATTTAATTTGAAAACGTACTAGAGTTATTAATTTGATAATTGTTATAACTTACCGTTTTGTTCAATTCAACATAAATCCAATATAATTTTGAAAGTGAAACGAATTTGTGCCTTTAATGAGGAAGAGAATCCATCATCAATACGCCAAGTGTAAGTATGTATTAAAATAGGTAAGTTGAGCATGATGGTTTCTAGAAACTTCTATTGCTAGTGATAAAGATAAAATTTCACTTCATCTCAATACCACCAATCGTTAGGTCCCATAACTACAAGGGGCCCACTGAGATCACAAACTTACGAGACCAGTCAGAATCAAGTGATTTCAGATTCAGATTCAAAAAAGCAAAACACTTCGGTCAGACAGAAACTGGGCTCTGCAGAACCAGTGCGTTTCAATTGTTTTACATTTTGTTGGGCACATGTCAAAATAATGCTGCAAATATAATAAAAAATAAAAATTTGCTAAACCTTTTGAATGTCAATTGCATGATGATTAGTATTGTGGATTTTAAGCAAGGTTTTAACAAAAAACAATCTGTGTACAAAAAGTATAAGAATATAGCAAGATCTCTAAATGCTCTACATATGTCATATAAGATTTAATTTATAAATTATTTTGTATGCTGGATTATAACTTTACTATTGTATAAGAGGTGGCTTAATACTTAAGAAACTTTTTGTATTCTGATTTAGTTTTTGGTAATTCTATATATTCTACAAAGCAACAATGCCTATAATGCTCTTTCAATTAAAATATCTCAAAAATTTTCTTTATAAATCAATCATTTTGATAAAACAAAATTCTCATTAGAGTATTTTTATCACATTCAACTTTTTTTTTCAGTGCATTAAATATTACTCGTACATATTATTTACAGGCCATTAAAAATTATTGTATATTTATAATTTAATGTTTGTAATTATGTATTAACGATTTTGTTTTATTGCTGTTTAACATATTTTTTGTTAATTATTGAAGTTTTATGTCGCAAAATTTTATTATTTTATTGCCGTTTTACTTTTTTCAATTACGTAAATTGGCATACCGAACAAATACCAGTACTGGTATTATGAATAAACAGGGTACATTTTTAAGGTGATTTTTTTACATCAAACAAATGTGCTTTGAGCAAAAACTTTACCGATTATTTCTTTATTAAACATAGGACAATTAAACATTAACAATATAAAAGTTCAAATATGTATACGATAAATATAAAAAATATGTATTCAATTTTTAGAATTTAAAGGCACTTATTAATTCGGATAAAATTTACACCCATTTTTAGCCATATCGATTAATAAATTGCATGGTTTAAATGCACAACCGTAAAGATTTTGATATTCATGCATTTTAGAGACTATTTTATCAGCGCCATATTGATCGACCCATCGGAATGGACCGCCAGTAAATGGTGGAAAACCTAAGCCAAATACTGCACCAATATCACCTTCCAATGGATTCTCCAATATTTTCTCTTCTAAACACAAAACAGCCTCATTTACAAATCTCGTCACCATTCTCAATTGTTTATCTTCATCAGTAAATGCACCCTTGGGCTCCAAAGAGTATTTCTTAAGAATTTCAACCGCATCCGCATTCACTGGACGACTTTTACTCTTCCCGTCATAAATAAACACTCCTTTACCCGATTTTCTGCCTAAGAAACCAGCCTGTACAATATCTCTCATCACATTAACGTCACCGCCGCTTATACGTTCGCCAAAGACTTTAGCTAAATCAGCCGAGATATGAGAGCCAACATCTAAACCAACTTCGTCAGCCAATGTGGCAGCACCAACTGGAAAACCAAACGATTTCGTCAATTTGTCCAGGTCTTGAGGATCAACGCCTTCTTGTAATAAACGAATTGCTTCAGTTAACATAAATGATAAAATTCTAGTCGTATAGAATCCGGGTCCATCGCCAACAGTAATAACAACTTTTCCTTGCTTTAAACCGACATCAACTGCAGCCGCCGCTGTTTCTTTCGAAGTTTTGGTTGTGGTAATAATTTCCAACAATTGCATCTTATCAACAGGTGAAAAATAATGCATGCCTATGAAAAAATACAAGAATTAATAAATAAATTATTGACGTAATTATATTTTTAGTTGGTTTACCTATAACGTTTTCGGGCCGAGACGAGCGCTCGGCTATTTTCGTAATCGGAATCGCGCTAGTATTCGAAGCATAAATACATTCTGGACGAGTTACAGCTTCTACTTCTTTCATAACTTTGTGCTTGATATTTAAATCTTCAAACACCGCCTCGATGACAATATCAGCGGGTTTAAAACAGTCATAGTCCAAAGTGGCAGTTAAGTTCGCTAAGAATTTATCACGTTCGAGTCTAAAATGATTTTTCAATAATTTCCATTTTAAAATATCATAAATTTATAAACTTGACTTACGCAGACATCCTTTTTCTCTTAACTGCACCATTTAATCCGTTGTGAATTTGTACAATACCGCGTCCCAGGCCAACTGAACTTGTGTCTTTAAGAATCACGTTATAGCCTTTATCAACTGATACTTGTGCTATGCCTGCTCCCATAAGTCCAGCACCTAGGACGGCAACATTCTTTACTTGAAGTGTTGGATTACCAAAGCGATTTTTCTTGCATTCAGTTTGTCCACGGAACAAACTAATTAATCCTTTAGATTCCGGTGTCATGCTTAAGAAGCCGAATGCTTGCGCTTCCGCTTCTAAACCAGCTTTCATTCCTTTATCTAAGCCAGTTCGTACAACTTCCAAAATCTTTACACATAAAATATATTGTTGTAATGAAAATTTTAGTATGAATGAAAAATTCACGCTTTAAGAATACGAAAATGAATCCGTCAACATTTTGTAAAATTTTTATACAGAATTAATAGAAACTTAATAAAGTTGCTCAAAAAGAATTGAAAAACACAAAATAAAGGAAGCAAAGTGAAAATCCGTGCTATACCTATAAAAATGATCAATTTTACAATATTTTTCTGTATTTTAACTCACTTTTGAACAAAAATTGTTAAATTCCCACCATTTCTAACAATATTGGAAAGTCTAATGGTCCATAAGTTACTGATAAGTAATTAACTGCAAAGTTTGCTATTTTATTTTTTAATACTGTGGTTACAAACGCTGTAAGCCTCAAAGGTTTTGTGATTAGTCAGGAGACAATTCCATGGTTTAAAAATACTTACATAGCGCTGCATGAGGCATCAGCACTCCTTTGCAACAGTGTAAGACAGCGTATCTTAGCTTTTTATTATTCGCGGACAGGTAAATTTATAAGAATATTTTTTGTGGACCACTAGAAATACTAGGTAAAGGAAATACGTAAAAAAGCAATAATTTTTTTGTCGACCAACGGTTGAGGAATATTATTCTAAAAGACAAACGCGTATTTTTCGACTATATATGCCTTTTTAGCACTTGACAGTAGTACGGACCATTAACAGTACGTTGTTTGCAAATAAAATCAAGATGCATGAATTCGTTACGCAATTGGCTCATGACGCAACCATGTTAATTCCGTAATAACGGGATAAAAATTTACTCAAATGTTGGAAAAATTTGCCATTAGAAGAGAAATAACGTTAAGGATTTTAATTTCCGGTTTTTTATTTGATTCACCCTCGAAATAATAAACTATTCGTTAATTGTAATGCTAATAAAAAATTGTTTACCTTAAGTGGCGCTGGATATAAGCCATTCGTTAACTTCATGACTTGGGTTTTGGCTTTTTCAAATATTTTATCTTTGACAAACGTGTATTGCAACAGATATCCAAAAACTTTATCGCTAAAATTTTTCTTAGTACGATCAATCTTCAACTTTCCACTGGCAATCTGCTTCGCAATTTGAACTGAAATATCCTCCAGATACTTCATGGTATTGATGTCAGCTGGAGCACATCCCGGTCCAAGAGGATCTACCAGCATATCGACAACACCCATCTTCTTAGCCCGATCGGCTTTAACAGTCTTTCCAGTCAGTTTCATATCAAGTGCATTTGGTAGTGACACATATTTCATTAAACGTTGTGTACCACCAGCACCTGGCAATAAACCTAACATTACTTCGGGTAACCCTAATCCAGTCTTCTTATCTTTTACAGCAATTCTATAGTGACAGGCGAGAGCGACCTCCAAACCGCCACCCAGACACGTGCCTTGAATAGCGGCTATTATCGGTTTGTTACTATTCTCAATTGCGTTCAACATATCTTGTCCTTGTCTAGATATCTTCGTACCATCGTTAACGGTTTGTACTTTCTCTAACATCCCTATATCGGCACCAGCAATAAAACATCCTGGTTTGCCGGAGATAATGACAGCGGCATGTATTTGAGGATTATTGCTAATTTCACGTAAACAACAATCGAATTCGGCAGAAACTTCTGTTCCCAAAGAGTTCACCTTTAATCAAACACTCTGTTATAACGCAATCTTTTCGAACAGAACAAATGCTTTTATTACCTTCGAATTTGGTGAGTTTAAAACAATTACACCAACATTGTCGACCACTTTGAGGGTGGTATGCTTCGTAGAGTCTTGCGCTAAACCACGTATCTGCCCTGCAAAATAGATGGTTACGTAAAGTATTTATGAAAACTATTATGGAAGAAGTTATCATTTGTTCAAAGTACAAGTAAATTATATTGAAAGATAACCTATAAATTTACCTGAGAGACATGGTACACACGTAGATGTCTTAAAAATACGTGGTAAGGCGCCGAACATTCGTAATGACGACATTTTAATTGGTGTACGACAATTTAACTATGATTTTGTATGAATTTAACCTGTTAATAACCAACCGGATTAATGAGATGAGAGAAACTGTAACTCGGACCTAATGGACTTTGTACGTGTATAATTTCAGTACAAACTTCAATCAAGGTTACCCAATCAAATTTTTGCAGTTTAAATTTTGTTCATTTTCTTAAATGGTAATCATTTAAATTTGTTCCTTTTATCTTTCTCTTAGTTAATGTAAATTAGAACCTACTTTATTAATTAATACAAGAAATTTGCTTTGACGTGTTGAAGTGTCATCTATTGTATATTAGTTGCATTGCCAAGACAATCAATCAACAACCCTAACAGATGTCGTTCTATTCAGTCAAAAAATCATGACTGTTCGCGAAACGTCAAAATTCAAGTAATATTGCATCATTCAAAACATGGATTTTTTTAATGCTTTTAAGAACTTATTTGGAATACCACGAAAAAACCCGTAAGTTTGATTATTTCCTGATTCAATCGTTTCATTTAATAAATTATTTTTAGACCGGAATATCCTCCGAACAGCCGAGATTATTTAAGGTAGGATAAGTATAATATTTCATTATTGCATTCATATAACGATTGTTTAGAAGCGAACAGCCCACGGAAAACGATCAAATGGGTTTCAATATTTATTCAAATACATTAGAAATCCACAAATATTTTGAACAGCAATTGAATGAGATGTTGCGATCTTTTGGAATACCTACTGAGGAAACTTTTGGTAAATAGCACTTATATGCACTTAAGATACTTAGTCAATGAATTATCCTTCCTTTATGAAGGGACTCTCTTCAGGCAGGATATGCCCATGCTTGGTGGCGAAGATAATGAAACACAGATTGAAAATTATACAACTGGAAATTTACGAGAACAGTATCTAAAACCAGGATACGTTGAATCGAGATCTAGTACACTTAAATCGGATTCGGACGTAGATGGGAGGTAAAATAAATGCAATATATCAACTACTGTAATATGACTATCTACCGTGAACGTTTTAGGATTAATTTAAATGAGATAGATACTGTGTTAAAAGGCGAAGCTACAAGTACTACAAGTACACAACCTTCGCAGCCGCGTCGTCATTTCTTTGGTCAAAGCATGGTCACAAAAACAATTGTCAATCCAGATGGTTCCATTGAAACTATTCGAACAGTAAAGGACCATACGGGCAAGGAGGAACGCACTGTTTCGTTTAAACAAGGGGATCAAGAATATTCAGTCACTACAAAAAGAGATCAGGATGGTAAAACGGAGAAGGAGGAAACTTTAGTTAATATGGATGAAGATGACGCCAAAAAATTAATAGCAGTAACTCCAAATTCACCTTTTAGTAACAATCCGCTTTTATTCGATTTCAGTAGATTTTTTAGATAATTTACCTAAAAAATGTGTACACTACAATTTAATAGCAAAAATATATATATACTTTACGCACACATTGTGAGATAATAATAATAATAAGTTGTAAGTTTCTTAGGATGACCTTTGACTATTTTAAATCATTATAATTTAATTTATGCAATCAACGTTGTTTAATTTTCCATTCTAAAGTAGTTTCTTTTTTCTTTTATGTTCTCGTCCCTAAGGGCACAATGGCGTTCAGAGGAACTAACGGAAGAGCTTTGGAAGTAATGAAAGCACGGAGCTAAAGGTGCAATGGCGCTTGTTGCACACATCTCAGTTATGGTATTGTTTTGTTTATCTTAATGTTACGCGTTTTTTTAGTAATAAATAAACATCGTGATCGGGTGTAGTTTTTGAGATTATAAAAGTTGAAATCGAATTAAGCACGCTTAGAGAGTTTGAGTTTATAAAAATAATTTTTTGAATATTTTTTGCAGTGCCGGGTTAAGTCTTTAGCGGGCTTTAATTTTGAAATCAATTTCCGTAACATATCTGACAAAATTACTGTAATGTCTTCTTTAGGTACCTCCTTAAGTTGTTGTCTAAGGAGTTAAGATACTGAAGGTTTTTAATAAATATGTTTGACTTTTAGAAAAATGAACGGAGACAATTAAACGCGATATTAGATATACAGTAATAATTAAATTAAACAAATTATATATAAATATTTTCCACGAAAAACGAGTCTGAATCCCGGCCCTTTTGAATTACGGACCATAGACATTTATCTTATATGTCTATTGGTTAATCCGACACTGATTTTTTGTATAAACTTACTTACATATTTTTCCACATTATTACGTCGTTAAATTATGCAATTTTGCCATAGCTGATAATATAGTAAACTTGTTTATTTTACTAACTCGTTTCAATATCTTTACTATCTGGTGTGAAAATAATGTTTTTTGTATCACTTTCAACACTTGCATTGTCTTCAATGATACTTTTGCAGACATATATCTCTTCAGACTATAACACCAACAATGAATCTCGGTAGAACAATGGATTTTGTTAGAAAATGAATCATNGTATCACTTTCAACACTTGCATTGTCTTCAATGATACTTTTGCAGACATATATCTCTTCAGACTATAACACCAACAATGAATCTCGGTAGAACAATGGATTTTGTTAGAAAATGAATCATTTATTGCCTTTCGAAAACCTCTATATTAAATAATGATTTCTTTGGAAATTTTTGCTATATTAATCATTATTAAATAAGTTTAATACAAATTAATGTTGCAGGAATCACGAATGTTGCGTTGTAATTAAAATAAATGCCTCGAAATCGTAAATATCACGATGAAAATGAAGAAACAATAATGGTGCATTTACAACGTGATCAAAAATGTTTCTCAACAAATCATCCATGGCAATATTTCCCAAACTATCGGCCGCGATCGAATATTGAATGGAATCTACTGGGCGATTCCCTACTGTATAACTTCGAATATTTATGCCCATATTTCTTGAAGATTGGAAATTTTTGTTGAATTGGGTCGGAACTCAGTCAACTTTTCAAACTAATCTACTGCAATAACTACAATTTAATGATTTAAAATTAATAAAGTGATTATTAAATAAATGCAGAAGAAATTTACAATTGGTTTAATTTTATTTTAAAAATTTGCAAATCTAAAACATCAAAATTGTACTTTTAGTTACAATAATTATTATAGGAATAAAGTGGCAGGAGCAATAATAAATTATGGGTGTGTATAATTATGTGTACATGTGTAATAATATTATAAAATTATTCTTTTTACATAAAAAAAAAACTTGTTGATTATATTACAATCTTATTCCTCTATTAGTGGCAGCAACATAATTTAATAATTCCTCGGAATCTTCGCAAACAATCGGTTTCTCATGGTAACAAGCAACATCGTGCCATGCAATACCATCATTGTAGACGTTATTTAGAATGGATAGGCATGATTCCGTTGTGCGATTGATATCAAACTCGGCGTTGTCGGGCTGCTTTTGCTTCTTGTGACCTGTCTGCGACCATGGATTGTAGTTCCAACCGTTTTGTACTTGGTTGGTTGGGGACATCTTTTCTCTGTTCGCAGACCAGAACCAACCGTAGAGGTTCTTGGGCTCCAAGTCGGGACGGTTTTCGCATCCCTTGAAGTCGCATAATCTACCGGACGTCCAGATGTACGGTACATCATCTAAAAGCAAAATGATGAAATTGTATAGATTGCAAAATCATTAAAAATTGTATTAAAATTATAATCAAGGCTGTTTTTATTAAAAGAGCAGTTAGTTAGAGAAAATTGACTGAATGCAATTCGCTAATTGAATATAATAAGCTTAAAAATGCTATGTTGCAACTATCTAATCTTCAACGAAAGTTGCAACACATCTTATAGATATGCAAAACGATTAAATTTATTATTCGGCGTTCTGCACGACATTTAAGCAATCGTCAAATTAAACAATAGTGGAGGAGGAGGAGGAGTTCCTGCTTGCAATGAGAATCAATTTGGAATTTCCATAAATTAAAAAAATTAAAAACAACTATAGAAACTTAATGAATGTGCAAAGTGATTGCAATTTGAGTGCGCGCACGCTTTTTCACATTGTAATAATAAATATTAATAATGTACTCAAATGAAACCCATCTCACTTTTCTAATTTGTGTGTAATTTAATAGTAGATAATATTATTAAATTATCATAGAAAGCGCTTGCCAAATACGTATATTTAAAATTTTCCAACACAACTAAAATCGAATTCGAAATAAAATTATCATTTTAGGAGAGACACATACTTGCAGAGACAGGGCGAGAAAGAGAAAGAAGGAAAATTGTGTCAATGTTAATGTAATGAATAATTGATGTGTTTTGATGTTTGCGCGACTCTTTTGAAATTAAAATTACAATTTGAAAATTCTTCATATTGTATATCAATTAATTATTTATAATTTTAAGAGAATTTCTGTGTTTTACATTAAGGTTATGAAAAAACATGTTATAAAACAAGATATAAAGTCACGCTCTTTCTATTCAAAATTTATTCTCAGAGAAGTCATCTAAATGAAATTAAGGAAATTGAAGACATAATTATCGTCTGACATTTTAGTTTTGCAAAAACGGTTATTAACTCACTTTGTTGAATCAATCTGAAGATCATATTATTTTCCTCCTGCGACTCGAGCGATACCAGATCCATACAATATTCACGGCAAATGTTTCTGCCATCCAGCCAATCGACTTTTCTGCCAGCTAATTCAGGTACATGACCACTGAAGAAGTAATTGTGTCCTCTGAAGAAGAACTGCTTTGGTCCTAAAAACAAGCACAAACGCAAATAAATTTCTGACAAGCATACGTATGTATGAATTTATTGCAAAAGAGTGTCACAATAATAATAATTAATCACTCAAACATTATTGAGAAAGATGTGTAGTCGATTTTTCTTGCTAATTTTTTATTTCGGTTGTATTAAAAACACCGTAACGTCAACTAATTGAATTATTTATTGGTAATAACGCAATCCGCATACACACAAGCATAGATAAACTTTTTATTGTTAAATTGAAGCGCTGGCAACCTTCACCAGTTTACTCATTGCATAATACCTATTATTAGTAATGCGTATTCATCGAGTACATAGTGTGATAATTACAGAGATTGCACTCAATGGCATCAGCGGCCAAACAAAACAAAAAAAAACACACTTTTATTGCTTATTATGTGGTACATTAACTTCTAATCATGTAGGTATAAATTTTGAAATGTTTGAAATTCCGTAAACGGCTTTGCTCGCCTTCCACGCAGCGCGCATCAATGAAGTTAGTTATTGGAAAGAATAAATCACCGTAAACAATTGGTAATAAAAATATGTTTATCGATTCGATATATGAAATTGTTATTAATTATTTGCTGCAAAGACATAAGACTTATTAAATGTAACATTCATTAGTAAACCGAATTATGCAATAAATATAGAATTTTATGAAAGATTAACATCGTTTGCTGGATTCTTTTGTGTTCATATAGTATAAATAAATCGTTTAAACGTTTATCGATGAAACAAACATTCTTTGGTTAAACAATTATCTATAAAATTAAATGTACTACTTAAAATAATTATAGAAAATGTTTATCAAAACAATTTAAATTTGTGAAAATATATTTTGCCACGAATAAAATAAGTCTTCTTTGAAATATAGTTAAATTACTGTTTATATAATGGCATGTAAACTCATAAAATCATTTTTATACTTTTTCATAATACTCAATAGTTTCTTAAAAGCTTGTAAAAAATGCATATAAAATACAATTAAAATAATTAGAAAATATTTAGCAAGACAATTTGAGTTTAAAATTCCTATACATCAGAGAATATTTGTATGTTTTGAACACTTATCATTATAATTATTAAACCCTATTTCTATTTATTGCAAACAACCTGCATACAATTTCTCAATAATTAAAAACATCTAAAACCGCTATATTTGGCTCACAAGTATGCTAGCTACTTAAATCGTACCTCTCGTGCTATATCAAATAATAAAGAATATATTTTAATTTAGTTATAGAAGTTAAAGAAACTAAATAGATACGCTTGTTTTAACTTGCAAAAAATAAGAGATAATCGCTCAAATCGTAAGTACCCCTTAACAAAAGTCTCCATAAATCGGAGAATATAAATTTAACCATATACTTGTCGACATAATTTGGAACGTTGCACGTAAAGCAATTAATCTGCACACATTTTCTTTATATTGACAAAATTTAAAACACTTAAATCCGTTATATCTTGGTCGCAAGTATGCTAAACCGTACAAGCTACTACTACTGAAATCGCACCTCAAACCAAATTAAATAATTCAGAATATATTTAATTTTAATATAAGTGTATTCGGGCATAATCCACACAAAATGGTTATAAACACAATATTTATCTAGACCATTTCAATTTACAAAAATAAGGGACATTCAATTAAATCGTACCCTCTAACTAAACGTTCCCATAAATCCGATATATCTGGGTCACAAGCATGATCTACACAACAGTCATAGAAGTACGATTTTAACACGGCTGCAATTTGAACGAATCTTCTTTTAAAAGATAATTATTAAATAACTATTATATTACATAAAGTATGAATGGCACACGTAAACTCATAAAATCATTCTCTTATACTTTTTATTTAATAATACTTAATAATTTTTGTAATAGCGCGCCATATAAATTTTAACTACCTCTAAACTTCTAAATCTAAACTGTAATTTTTATTGTCCGTCTATTAACAGCTTAGAGACATGAAAAGGCTTGATTGATAGAAAGGCATTTGTCATCATCTAAGCAGTCGTAAAATCTTAAAAGAATTGTTAATGAAAAATTATTGAGCAATTAAAGGAAAAAAGCCGTTTTGTAATAATATGTTGTAGATGCTATACTATTTACTTTATGCAGTCGATGATTTCTTAATTTGATGAAAAATGAAATAAAATTGCAACTTTAAAGCAGCGCGCTCGGTTAATGAAGACGAAGACTTAACCTTTTTTTCTCGCTCTTTAAATCAGATAAGCGCTGCAATAATAAATTATTATTTGCAATATCTTTTAACACCTATTTCACAATAATATACTTATTGAATTATTTATATTCTATTTGTAATAAGTCGTGAAGAGTTTATTTATCTAAACAAATTGTTAAAGTTCACATAGCGTTATTATTCTAATCATGTAATAAGATAATTATACTTAATTTATTGTTCAAATATACAATTTGACTGAATTAATATCTACCTACACAAAAATGTAATTAGTTTTCTTTGTTGTAATTTCAAAATCTAATGGAAATTTTAACGTAATGCGATATTAATTTGATATTATAATATTAATTAATGTTTAAATAGTTTTAAATGCGACAAAGTGCGACATATAAATTTAATAATAAAATTAAAGTAAATTTAAATTATAAGGTATAGAAAAATTTATAATTAAATGGGCAATTAATCAATTTATAGGCAATTATATAACTAGTTTTATGTGCAAAAGGTAAATTTAAGTTTAATAATCAAATTAAAAATCTAAAGTGGAAATTCCAAACATCCAGTGAGATAAAAAATCTATAAATAAATTACCACAATTTTGTTTTTATACAAATAATAATAATTTAACAGTCAATTACTTTATAGAAAAATTATATAAATAGTTTGATGTGCGACTAAGTAAATCGAAATTTTATAATCAAATTAAAGTAAATTTTATATTTCAAAGTCCAGTGAAAAATGGACAACTAAAAAATCGATAAATAAATGGATCCAATTTTCAGTTTTACATGAATAATCACAATTTAACACTTAATCAATTTATAGGCAATTAAATAATTAGATTTAAATGCCACAAAGTAAATTTATATTTAATAATAAAAGAATTTAAAGTGGGAAAACATCAACGTCCAGTGAGAAACAGAACTTAATGTAAATTTTTATAAGAAATCTATCAACAAATGGACTCAATTTTATATAAATTATTACAATTTAGCAGCCAATCAATTTAAATGCAACAAAGTAAATTTAATAATGAAATTAAAATGAAGTGTAGAAATAAAAAAAAATATAAAATTAATAAATAAATGACCACAACTTTGTTTTTTTATATGAATAATAACAATTTAACAAATAATTCATATATAGAAAATTATTTAAATTTAAATATAATAAATTTTAAATAGGAAATATCAACGTCCAGTGAGAAAAAAAACCTGTAAAGTCTGTAAATGTAAATAAATCCCCACAATTTTGTTTTTTCTACATGAATAGTAATAATAATAATTTAACAGTCAATCAATTTATAGAAAAATTACATCATCGACTGGATATATTAATTCATTCATTCATTCAATTAGAGTTACAATAAACAATCCTAAATTTATTCAGTGAGAAAATTTCAAACAAAAAAACCAACGACTACACAATAAAAAAGCAATTTATCTAAAATGTAAATATTGTGCAAAAAAAACACAACACAAACGCTCTGAACGAGATTTAGAAATTTAGAGCACAGCCATATTAAATAAGAAATATAATGAAATAAGAATGAATTGGTATAATAGAGGTATATATAGAAAACGACTTACTGTTAGCACATTTTTGTGGATTTGGCAGTGAAAGAAACCGTCCGGGTCGGTTCGACTGACGTACTTGTCCTGAAGCAGGTGCAATTGCGACAGCGACAAATGCGGCCAAAACAAGGCACGCCAATTTCATCTACAAAGAGAGAAAAAATAACAACTTTTTAATATATACGCGCAGGCAGCAGCAAGCAAGATTATGCAATTTTGACGTATGTGTGGCGCCCCAATTATTCGTTGTATATATTGTGGTGCACCAATTTTTCCAAAGGCGTGCGTGCGTATTGATTGGGGGGACAAGCGCGCCGAAAAACCCCCCTTATATATAATGCTAACCTTTCCATTATGACCTACTGAACTTCTGTGTGCCGTCGTATATGCGCGACTAGGTAGGTATCGCGGTATAGGTAGGTATAGGTAGGAGTGAGATCCTGGCAGGCTAAACAAGTCATAATTTTCCTGTTTTGTTTCGGACTCACCTCAATTAAAATTCCAGTTTGGTTATATCGCGTTGTGAAATACGTATTATATCATAAAATATATATTATAGTATATGTATATGTATATAGACAACCTAATTTCTAAATGAATATGTCAAATAAGATGGAGTATTTAGCACTTATTGTACGAACGCACGTTTCGTTAATATCGCCAAACCACAAAAGCGTGTGCCCATTTTTAATATACTATATACGACTAGGATTTATTGCACAATCCAATTTTTGTTCGATGCTTGCTGGTGTTGTTGTTACCGATGTTGTTGTTAAAATGATAACTTACCTTGTTTATATCTTACTCACTAATTCAGCCCGAGAAGAGTGAGAGTTGATATTTATAGTGCCATACCATCCAGTCTGGGTTTTGGGTGGGAATTTTACATCATTGACGATTCTCCAATGCAAAATACCTTATTATTCTTATATTAACGCATCATAATTCGACTCTTTAATAAAACAATATAATAAATGTAATTCTGCATTTTTTCGTTATATCTTATGTCTCGAAAATGCGCGAAAAATTTCATTCTTATATTATATAATACGCGAGAACAATTTTTTACACATTCCGGCTAATCTATAATTATCGTTAAACTTTTGTGTATGTGTGTGTGTGGCTTGAATATTTTGATGATACCTATTAATGATGCTCTTTAATTTCCGCATTTTTATGTCTCGAGCCTTGTTGTCTGGTTGGATCCTGTTTGTATTTAAATCAATTCATCATCGATTCCATTTTTGCATATTACCAATCGATTTTTTTTCTCATCATTATCATAATTTAATTATTATCTAACTATTCAATATACGTATGTATTGTACAATATAATTATAAACATCCTCCACTAAAATAACGATCAAAGACAAAGAATAATGTTGCTTAAATCAATAGCCTGTGAGCTACCTCAAAATAGACAGTTTCTTTATATCACATCACTTGGCAATTTTTCGAATTTATATGCATTTTTTACACCCTTTCTTTTTGTATTTATTGCTTCAATTTTTTCGTTTGATTTTTAGTTTTTACTTTTAATTGTGTGCAATTTTCTTTCATTCTTTTTATATCTTTTGCAATTATTTTTTGGTTTCTTTTGTAAAAATTATAAACAACGTAGAATATAAAAGAACATTTACAAAAAATATAAATATTACAATAAAATGACAGGGAATTGACGTAAAATATTAATAAATTTGCAAAAAGAAAAATTAAAACAAAAGCGTAAAATTACAAAAAAAAGTTTTAAAAAGGCTTGAAATTCTTCAAACCAACTATCTACCGATATTTAGTAAATCGAATTGATTCAAATTCTAAACTAACCGGTTTGGTGGTTTGAAAAGTTTCGAGCTCTTTTTGAATGTTTTTCACGCCTTTGAGATTTTTCGCTTATTTCGTGTTGATAGTGAACAGAACAAAAACATTAAAAAAAAACGAAAAATATTTAAAAAAGGTAAAAAATCACATTTATGATTATTTAGTAAAACTAAACCATTTTGGTTACAATTTTGGATTTAGACCTGAATTATTACTTGACGGTGCATCAGATGTAAAAAACAAAGTTACTACAACTATAAAAAATAATAAAATTGTAAATAATCTAATTATTAACAATTAAAATGTTTTTTAATCAGTAAAATAAAAATTTTTTACAATCGCTCGCAACCTCAGCGAGCGCATTTGTTTATTGCCAAAAAGTTGTACAAAACTTTCGCTTTCATTAAGGAATTTCATTCGGCCGGCGTTTAAATGTTGTGCACATATTTTTGGCGCACATGTCGTCGCAAACGCAGCGCCACTCTCAAATTTATTGCCCCCAGCATAATTTCTTTGTTTTCGTCTCTCATAATTGATAAATAATTCGTGTAGATAAATAACTCCATCGAATTTGCATAATTTGCGAATGTGTGGAGACGCTTTATGTAAATGTTTATCTCAATAACACCTAATTTATTTATTATATTGATCGATAGATTAAATAACATTTTTTGTGTTCGGTCGGATGATGCAAAAATAATAAAATTTCATTAAAACAATTAATTTAATTAAATTTATGTAATGATAATAATTATTTGCGATGACGTCATAATGGATGTCGTGTCGTTAAAATAATAAAGTTTGTGTTCGTATACCAAGCGATAAATGTTATTTAAAATTTGATTTGACATTTAAATCTACGTGAAAATTGAGGTTAAGATTTTTTTCATTTCGTATAAAAATGTTTAAAATAAATAATCTCAACGCGATGATGATAATAAAATTTTGCTGAAATGCAAATTTAATTATAGCTTGGCGTTTTTTTGGGGGGGCCGTTAAAACAGTCTGTCTAGTTATTTTTACACTCGTGAGTAATAAGGAATTACAAACAATAGTAATTAATAAAAATATGTATGTATATGTAGAAAAAAACCAAAATCCTGTACGCGCGTATTCGTTTGTTTTTTTTTTTCTAAATGCATAAATTTATATTTATAGTTGGAATTTGCAGCGAACTTTGGATTTATTATCATCAACCAAATCCTTGTCTCTCATTTATTATAATACAATAAAAATAAATAAATAAAAAAACATATTAAACTAGTGTGAAATTTCCTATCCTAATCCGCCACTAAAATACCGCTTGTAAATAATGCATTAACGATAAAAGGCAAAGAAAATGTTTTAATCATTAGAATACTACGAGGGTGGTTTGAAAAGTTTCGAGTATTTCACATTTCTCCAACTGTTCAAATGTTTTTTCTATTTTCTTCACGCTTTTGGAAATTTGCAGTAAACTTTGGATCTTTTATCATCAATCAAATCTTCCTCATTTATTATAATACAATAAAAATAAATTAAAAAAAACTTATTAAACTATTGTGAAATTTTTAATAATTTATTTTATTGCATTTATATAACTAAAGCTTTATGTAATTAACATATATGTATATGATTAAACGACGATTTTACGAGCGAAATGATTTTTAATAATTGTTATTATTTCGCATCCACAACCTCATTTGAAATAGCATATAAAACTTTGATTCAGGAATAATAATAATAAAAAGCGATGAAAAAGTGAAATGGAATGGAATGTGTTTATTATCATCATATTTGATAGCATATGAAAGTTTAATAATAAAATTTATTGTAAAATATTATTCTGAAAAAAAGTTAAAAATAACAACAACACCTGTTTCTTATTAAATTATAATTTAGATAATGTGTTGAATTTTTATTGGCACATAAAATGCTGTTTTATTGTACATTTCGGCGTTTTATACGCGGCGTAGAATTTTAAGAAGTGGATACTTAAATTAATGATTGATTGAATTTCTCGCAATAATAGCATTGCCTATATCAGATTGATGCTTAATAATAATTAAAACTGGTATTACAGATGTTGCAAGTTATAGACGGTATTTGCATGATGTTGATGATGATGAAAACATAATATAATTTCCAATCATTTCTCTTTCTCTCCGATATTTGCACCGCTTAAACGTCCTTACCTTAATCGATTAACTGCTCAAATTTGCATCACTACAAACAGGTATCTTTTTTATATGTTTATTTTTTTGAGAATTTTGATGAATAATTTCAGTAGAATTTACTAAATGGCAAATCTTAAAAATTCCGCATTAAGTATAAGCATCTAAAATTGTTTATTCGTTAACACTTGCTATTAAATTGCATTTGTGTAATAAATGCACCAAAACAGCAGATAATTAGCACTTAATCCTCAATATAAAAATGAATTGAAAATGTTAATTAAAAGTGTATTGGGTTGCCAACTTATTAACATTCACTAACTTTACAAATAAAGCACCAAACTAGCACCTAATTAGCACTTAGTTTGTCGTATTGGGTGGAATTGATCCGGGTGCTAGCTAAACAAACATTCAAAAGTAACAGTGCATGTAAATAAAATTCAACATTTTACTTGTAGAGAAATGGTAAAAAGTAAAGTAAATTAGTATTAATTCGTCAGTCGTATTTAGGTAATACCGCTCGGTATAATAGTGCTGTTTACCTCTAAACATTTTACAGCAGATTTTTATTGCGATAATTGTATCATTTAAGCGCATCACTACTTCATCATTATGCTGTAAAATAAATAGCTCTTTTTAGCATCAACTTTCTTATTTCACATTATATAATATGTTATACAATTTTGTCAATTAGAAAAAAATGAAACAACACAACAACCTAAAGGGTAAAATAAAAATCTACACAATGCTATTATAATAATTTACCTACTAGCAACAAAAAATGAGTCATATAATAATTTATTAATAATTTCACATTAGCAATAATTTTAAGCATTCATATAAAAAGTTTACTTGCTCTGTAATCAAAATATGTGTTGAAAATCAATTAATGTTTTAATTATGAACAAAATCTACCTACACAATGTTATAACAATAATTTTCTGACTACAAATTGATATTTATAACAATTTATTAACAATTATTGCCAATTTTTCAACAATAAGTGGTTAAAGATCATTTTATGCATTAATATACCTAAATAACTCCCTCAGTCTGTAGTCAAAATTTAGATTGTATATAGATACATAATGTTATTATAATAAATTACTAGCAAAAGACATAATAATTTAAGTTTATTGTTTACATTGGCAATAATTTTAAGCATTAATATCAATAGTTCCCTTAGTCTGCAATCAAAATTTGTGTTAAAAAACAATTAACCTTACAATGTTAATGTTTTAATTATGAACAAAATCTACACAATGTTATAACAATCATTTTCTGACTGCAAAAAGATATTTATAACAATTTATTAACAATTATTGCCAATTTTTCAACACTAAGTAGTTAAAGATCATTTTAAGCATTAATATAAATAACTCCCTTAGTCTGTAGTCAAAATTTGAGTTAAAAAAACAATTAAACTCGCAATATTAATGTTTTAATCGTAGGCAAAATCTATAATAGGTATATAATGTTATTATAATAAATGACTATAGCAAAAGATATAATAATTTAAATTTATTTTTTACATTGGCAATAATTTTAAGCATTAATAGTTCCCTTAGTCTGTAATCAAAATTTGTGTTGAAAAACAATTAAACACTGGCAACATGTTAGTGTTTTAATTGTGGACGCGAATGATTGATGCGCACTTGACCGTATTTCGATGCCAATTTTTTTTCTCTCCAACAATTTCATGCAGGGTTAAGCGCAGCAATTATCTATACATATAGAAAAAGTGATGGATTTTTATTCGAGCATTGTAATTAGCTTCTAGTTAGCATTTAAAATAATTTTTCGGTTTCTACGCGAGGATACAGCCTCACAAATTACCAACCTACCTCCCCCCTTCTCCTCCTATTAATTATTATTACAACAAATCGCCATTGTTTAATGATTAATTCGCTAATATTTGCGCTTAAAAAATGATGATTTTTAATTGTTGCCGTTGTTGTTGCTGCATATTCCATTGTTTGAAATTTAAGGTGATTGCTTGGATTTTATACAAGCTGCGTTGTTGCGTAATTATTAGCGAAATGTAATGGGGTTACAACTAATAGAATAATTTGAATAAATTCTCTCCATTTTTTGTGCTTAATTTATAATTTCGTATATAATAATAAAAAATCGCCGTTAGATAAAAGCCATTATTGTTTTTGTTGCTTTGTAGTTTAGATGCAATTTGTTAAACGACAATAGTTTTTTTTTTTTATTAAAAACCATTTAAATTTTCATGATTGGAATTAATGAGGCGTTTCCTTCAGGCGACAAGTTTTATTATTACATTATGACAAACTGGTAGCAGTCGTGACTATATGTGGATTTCATCATTAAAGCACTGATAAACTATAAATAGATTATGTTTCTAATTAATGTTTACGCTTACATATTAAATAAGTTGCAATATATTGTTTAATAAAGAGACATGGAATACCAACAATTTTTGCTAGACCTACGTATTTTACTATCGTTTTAAAAAAGTTAAAGCCGCAAATCTTTAAAAAAATATTACCAATAAAAAGAATTTATGGTTTTTAGTCAATTTTTGAGTAAAGACTTGTAATAAAATATCAAAACGATATTAAAATCAAAATTAAATTCGATAATGTTTACCAAATAACATTTGTAGCAATAAAATGATACACGTATTGTGTATATGAAGTAAAATGTTAATTTCAAAAATTCTACAGGGTATCTCAGAAGAAAGGAAAAATATTTTTAGTATTCTGAAAAATTAAGTAAAGCTTGTTTTAAGAGAAAATAATTCATAGACAATACTTTTCTTTTAGCATTTTGGAGGGGCCTTTCATGCCATTTAATAATTGATAGACATATAAACCAGATTATATATATAGTATTATATTACATTGTAGTATAAAATAAATATATTGTTTTTTTTTCTCATGAAAAAAAAACTAGACAAATAATTTTCCCCTCAAATAATATTAGAGTTAACCTATGAAATTATGGAACTTACTTAGTCAAATAATAGCAATTTTTGACAGAATAAATATAGGTAAGTACCAAACTGTAAAAATCGCCTATAAGATTTTTTGTAGCAGTCGTGACTGTTTCATTATTCAAAACAGAAAAATATATTTTGATTGATTATGAAGGATACCAATTTGATAAACAAACAAAAATTTCTCCTTTCTTCTCGCGTGCATTTTTCTTTACCTAATTAGTTCTCGACTCACATAAAAATTCTAAAAAATCACAATGTTTTGCAGAAAACTTATCAACGTTGAAAAAATATATAAATTATTTGAATAGTACTCGAAAATGGTTTACCATGTAAATGCAGCAAAACTAATCAATTTTATTATTGAATATTTTTTGTAGATAATTACTTTTCTCATTTTTTGTTCATGGAGTATTAATTAATATTTTAAAGCAATGACTTTAAACAAAAATAAAACGTTTAATTTCCTAAGCAAATTAGAATAAATGAAGTTATTACATAAACTAAAAACTTTATAATAAACTGTTTTTATGATGAAAATCCTTCATTGTGTATCATTGAAACAAAACTAATTACACACTGCAATATTTTATTTTCCATTTCCTTATATTAATCTCAGTAAGTAAATATCATCATTATTCGTTTCCAAGTTCCAACTAAACACTTCCCTGGATTAAAACTTAGTTAAATAATTATATAATAGGGCCATGCATATTTGACAAACACGTCTTGTATAATAATTAATTAATATTATTATAATAGAAATTTTGCCAAAAATGATTGTAATTTATTATGGTAACGAAAAATAATAATATATATGGTACCTAACAACTTTTCTATATGCAAACCTATAATTTGCGCTTTAGTTTAAATCACACTGTATATATTTTGAGTGTTGGAGAACTTTCTCATGCCTCATTAATCAAGCGCGTTTTAATTATGGTAATTAAATCATAAATTTATTATAAATATTATTTTGAAATGAAATAATTTGCGTTGATTATAACCTCCCATAAACATATAAAGTTCTAGGTTAATACATACTGTTTAACATTTTACTAATAAATGCGTATATTTATAAAATTGTGCGCATCGCATCGAAACGTTTTCGCGAGAGAGAAGAAAAAAAATACTAATGCTGAATTAACCTTATTATTTCAAAATATTCTCAAGCATAGCGAATATAATAAATATAATATCGATTTCCTGGAAAATATTTGCAATAAACCATAAAAAACCGCATTATAACCTGCATTATTTAAATAATTTTATTATAACTCATCGCTCATTAAATGCCCACAATAAATATTGCACATACAATGCTTAATTAATGCAAATAGATTTACTTTATATTTTTACAAATGCTTCAAAACAAATAAAATGTAGGAATATAAAATTGATTCGTTTCATTTTTATTAAATATTTTATTTCATGTAGTAACTAATTTGATATCTACAACATATTTTTAATAAACAAGACAATATCGTTTGATTAAAATAAATAGGAGGAATATATCCATGGAAAAATATGTTTTTTTTACGATTTAATTGGAAGTTTTGTATAAAAATTAGGTTAGGACTTTGATTAAATTTGGTAAGTTAGTTTACAATATGCAAGTTCATGGATTACAACTGACTAATGTAATTTGGGATGGACATC
>JARJDW010000127.1:0-10237 GCA_030264715.1 Adinopsis sp. GC000173
AATTTTTTGCCGGCTAAAACAAGTAATGTACCTTATTTTAGAGGGTTCAAAGTATATTTTAAGCCAATAAAAAAAAAATCGAAAATTTTGCTTTTTCAGAGTAGACTAACCCCTTAACGGAATTGGCACGTGAATTATGCTATCTATATTACATCGGATCATAAAATGAAAACTATATGACAGTAGTTTGAGAATAATATTTCAAGAAGGGACGGTTTTTTAGGTCGAAATCAGTTCGGAACTAGTGAGTTCTGATTTGGAATAGCGAACAAAACATTCCGAATCAGTTCAAAATACATTTGAAATGCATTTTTCAATTAAGTAACAAGCGAAATAAGTTTGCATCTGATTTGCAATAAACCAATTGCTTACAAGTTTTGTATTCAGTTTCTCATCATACACAATATTTATTTGTTTTCTATTTGCTAATTCGACAAAAATCAAAGAGAGAAATATATATTAACATTTTTTTTAATAAAAACGTATTTCCAGTGAGTATTGCTGATACTAATACATACTAGTATTTTATTATCAGAGAAAGCATTCAGACGCATTATTTTGTTTTTAATTTTATGAATAATGTACATAAGAATTAAGAACTAGTAGCACTAAATTATATTATATATAAATATCTTGATGTCAAAGTGCCAATTGCCAGCGCCGCAGCGGCTTATTGTCGAGTTCATCGTTTTCAACATGCGAAATTCCAAGAGATGAGTCATGACCTGTATTTTATATCTAATGAATATATTCCAGATTTTTATATCAGCAACACTTCTTTCACGTGTTGTGCCAGCATATAGAGAATAAATCGGATAATATCAACTATTTGCAGGCATTTGCTCATGCGCTTAGTGAGCTCAAACTAGACTTAATACGATTTTATCTTGATAAGGTATGATTTATTATGATAACATTTTGGTGAATACCTCTTAACTATTAATTTGTAGGTTGTTCGATTGGTGATTCTATGTATGGATAAAATTGAGGATTCCGTCTCGCTGGTGGCTATTTTAACACTGATTAGATCGTTGATTATCGAAAAGCACAGTGTGGCTTTAGATTATTTAGAAGAATTCATACCTCGTTTAGCGAGGTTTGTTGATTATAAGCCGGATATGGTAATGCTATTAGATTATATGCATCAATGTTGTGTGTTAATTAATTAATTTGTTTAGAATGTAAGGATATTGGCTATTGACGCATTGAAACACTACACGAATGGATTTCCAGTACACAAGCTACAGATTTACAAAAACGAGGTGCTTTCGCGACTAGGCAATGCACTAGACGACCATAAGCGTTTGGTTCGCAAAGAGGCTGTCGATTCACGCTTATTATGGTTTATACTGAACGAACCGATATAATATTTTTTTGTAAAATGAGATATTTTTATAAAACTAATAAATTTTATACCCAATGTTACATACATTCATGTTTATCTGATGATTACAATTTTCAAAGATGCTTCTTTTTATACGAAGGGTGTTTGGAAAGTTTTAGAAAATTTGTTGTAGCAGTAATTTTTATCTGATTAAATACAATTTTTATAAAATATTTTCTTAGTCTACGTCTCTTTTAATTTATTATACTTATATATTAACTAATTTTTAAACTATATTCAAACATTTATTTTCATGTCCACTAATCGCTTGTTATTGAGACACTCGATAATATGTAGTAATGTATTTCTTTATTTCTGGGAACAGGTGTAATTCATTCGCAATAATTTTTGTGCGATGCGTTGTCTTAGGTTATTATGTTGCACTAGTGGACGACTGTGCAACTCGCTCCAACCTTATATTCCTGTGAATCTAAGAGGTATGTTTCCTTACTGTGATTTAAAACTTAAACATCTAAATTGGCTATTTTGGCGTTTGTACAAATTTTGATTTTGCGTTCAAATTAACATCCGATTCCACCACACTTGGATAATTGTCGTATTAGTTAATCCTGGAGTAATTTTTAATTTGGCTGGTGTTAATTTCTTTGTCATTGCACCAACTAATCCGAAATTAACTTCAATGTACATTTTAGTGAGGTCATGTTTATGCCACGCTTACAGAGAACATATAAAAAATATCACAGAACATAGACATACATAAACAAAATAGAACGGCAATTCATAGATTTCAGTGAATCTATTATGGGCGCATAAATTGTGGGCTATATTTTTATATTATTTAATTAAATTTGGCAAACCATATCATATCCAGATTCGTTCACAGTTTTGCTGGTTGCCTTCACTGAAATGAATGAATTGTCGTGAGAAATTTATTAATAATATACGCATTTTAATTGCTCGCACAATACTGTAAAGTTGATTAACTAAAGTTTATTGGTATAAATATTGTAATTAAATTACAAAGCGACATCACGCGTATAATTGCAAAATTTCTTAGTGCGTAATGTATTGCATACTGCTACCCAATGAACGTCAAGAACCTGGTAGTAGACGAATTTTCCTGCCTGACCACGCTTTTTTTCGGTTTGTTCTTCATTACAAAACACGTTACAAGTACACTTACGACCACAGTGATTGACAAAGTAGCGAGTATTGTGATGAGGATTCGGTTTTTGTGGCACCATTCCTTTTTAGATCGCGCTGGCCTAAATATATGCGTAATGGGTTGTTCAAAAATAATGTGAAATAAACGTCAAGTGGCACTTACTGCATCCTAGGTAAGCACGCACGATTCAAGGCGCTAGAAAATCCTTGAATTTATCAATAAAATACGCCGGTTTGTTGAGCGCGAAATCATTACGTTTCGCCGAATCGAATCGGACGCGAGAAATGGATTTGGAGTTCTACATCATGACATTTATCAATTTGACAAAGGTGAGTTGATCAGTAAAACGGTTCGATTATTAAAAAAATAATTTATTTACATAAAATTTTCAGATCATTATTGCTATCAGCTAGTTTAGAAGATCATGAAGGCGTTCTGCAGCAGTCGCCACGGCGACGAGACGCAAACGGCTCTTGATTGTGGACAGGGAAATCTACTCAGACACTCGGAGAGTAGGCGATCGCATTCGCAAAGTCTCTGGGCACACGACCCGCTGCCACCCCATTCCAAGTGATCGATCGCTGAAAATTGACACCGAAACATGCATTTAAATGATTTGGATAGTAAATACAAGTACAAGTAGAAAATTAAGTGTTAATTAAATGTAATCGGCGCTTAAATTACGCCAAGGTTGATTAGCGCACTTAACATAAGCTAAAAAAGTGAAAGTGTAACGTTGACTTTATTTGTAAACAATGGCAATTATTTTGAAGCGAACGATGATGTATTGTATTAATGGTTGCATACGTAATTTTTACGCACACTTCGATTATATTTGGCGATTTTTCCTCAATTGAATATATTTAGTACGTTCATTGTATTTTGCCTTAGATTTAAATGAACCTTGACGATTAATAAAAAAGTTACAACTTCTATTGTATAGGTAAGCTACCAACACTTAACCTAATTAATTAAATTATTACCTACGATTATTTATTTATTTATATATAAATTTTCTATTTTGTAGGCTTTTTTTTGTAAAATTGACGCTAATTCAAATTTTACAGCAAGATTTTTATTTTCTACTACGAAGTTTCATAACATTTGAAATCTAAAGATTTTAATGGGTGCTAGAAATATTTTTTAACCAATCAATCATTTTCCTTTATAATTACATTACTCAATTTAGATTTATTATTTTTAAATTCTGAAATTGTTTATTTATTTACACCATAAATGTATAATATTATATTTTAAGTAATAGTACAGTAAAAATAAATCCAATCCCAACAACAAGAAATGATAAGCAACAACTTATTTATTAATTTCAAGTAACGTAAAAAATTTAACAAGTTGTTTATTGAATTTTCAATTCGGTTTTAAATTATTATTATTTTTATCGATTTCCAACATATTAAAATAAATTTCATTTCTTAAATTTTAAATTGAAATATTAGGAGTTAGAACCACATTTTTTGGAAATTTGAATTGACTGCATTAAATACAAAGTTGATCAATTTTTAAGATGGAAAAAGAACAAAAATTTCATAATATTTTTATATTCGTGTTTTCTGTATTTTTCATTAGAACTATAGTGAAACATAAGATCGGATGAATTAATGTCTGACTCGTTTGAGCGCGGTCTTCTTAAACAATTAGGTTCTATAATGTTTTTTTTTTTTAAATTCGGGTTCCCCCTGCCGATTTCGTGCGCAAACTGCGTTTACATGCATTTCTTATGGGAAAATGTGTTAACCGTCATATCTATTTTTCCAGCATGTTATTTAAGATATTGACTTCATTCAAAAAAGAAAATAAAGCTAAATAACTAACACATTTCGCCAAAACTCATTTTTTTTAAAAGTAAAATAAGTAGTAAAATATGTGAAAAAATAATCGACGATAAAACGGATATTTTCTATATGCAAAATTCGGTATCAAAAAGGCTTTTTTTTAAATCGAATTTTAGCGAAATGTGTTTGTTATTTAGCTTTATTTTCTTTTTTGAATGAAGTCGATATCTTAAATAATAAGGTAGAAAAATGGACATGACGATTAGCACATTTTCCCATAAGAAATGCATGTAAACGCGGTTTGCGCGCGAACTCAGCAGGAGCAGCCTTAGGTAACAACTTTGATTCAAGAGAGAATTTAAACCCATAATCTCTGCAAATTATATTAAGTCTACATCACATATATCATATTTGCAGAACGATTATCGCAAAAAGGACTTGGAGAACATTTAGACAAAAAACTATAAATCTTGAAATTTTTTATATTTTCCAACAAATTTTCTAATCTTCATATAAAGATTTTTTAGCGTTTTTAATGTGATTGTTCATTTTATTTTTTGCCATTTCATCATTTTCAAATATACACATTTTCAAGTGTAGGCCCACTAAAGCCGCGCGACCAAATCGTGTCAAAACCGGCCTTGTTCCCATATTTGGGTAAACATACTACAATATTCAACTTTTTGAATATTGATTTATCAATTACACGAATATTTCCAAAATTATTTTTTTTTTTGTTTATTATGGAATCAATAAATTAAATTGACTGGATTATAAATTTCATTTGAAACAAGGTGCTTGTATGTAAATTTATTAAATTTATGTATTATTTCAGTCAACCCAAAAACCCAAAAAGCATTATACTTATTACCATTGAGTAAGAAATTATATATGTAGACGCCAAAACGCATATTTACGCAGGTTTTGCGATGTTCTTATATAGGGCACAACTAATGACATGTCGGAACTCACGCAAATGCTTCAAAACTTCAAGGTACATTTCAAGGCAAACCAAAATTTTGACAGAGTAATTTCTTATTGGTCATAAAATTCACAAGGAGATAATAGACGGAAAATTGGCAGGCTAGACTAAAAATGAATATGCCAAACCAAGAAATGAAAAATAATGTGTAATAGTTGAAATGCTGTTTTTATCGCTGATATTGATGCCATTTCTGGACCTACTTCAGGCTTTATTATTTATCGAATCTATTTTTTTGAATTTTGTTTGGTTGTCTTTGTATAAAATTTGGTTATCACTTTAGAGATTTAAAACCAAATATGTCGGACAACTGATTTGAAAAATTTCAGCATTTTTTAAATTTTGGTTTCGTCATAAAAAAAATTGGTTTTTGGCCATGTAGTGTTTGGGCACGTCTGCGATGAGCATCTTTAGTAAACGTGAAATTTTCTATGATCACTTTCCGTCTGAAACTTCATCGGAGTTATCAGAAAGTTGTTGCAATGTTGAAATGTCATCAGTTGCGCCCTCTACATCTAAAAATTGAGATGAATATGCTATCACATCTATCTAATTTTTTAATCAATATCAGAACCAGTCAGAACCTAGTCCCACTATGACATTGCGTAGTCATTAGTACGAATGTTTTATTTATTAAATACTGTATTACTCCTTTCTGGTGTCATTTTGAGCGCCTAACTTCAACATCTGTCAATTTATGTGAAAGTAAGCCTCGAAAATGTTTATATTTCCACCGCTGTAAGTAGTAATCAACTAACTAATCGTCAATTAACGAGTAATTTTTGTTAAAAGTTTCTTTTGCCTGCGCATTCCTGTCGAATCGAATCGCGATCTTACGCCCGAAGAGCGTCGCGAAATGGGTATTTTTGCCAACAGATCAAATCGGTGCGTATTGATTTTGCTGGGTGTTGCTATCTTTGGCATGCTCCTTATAGTCGTCTCTACCTACTTTCTGATCCAGTTCCTGCAGCGCCGCAGCAATATCGAGAAACATGAGGTGTAATAATGTTGCTTTTATATGAATAAAGTGGATATATTTTTTTTTATTTGCTCGAATAAATACGTACCGCAAAGCGCGCGCCCTCTGTAGCATTTCCAGTAATACGGCACTAGGTATTCGAGATACATTGGGCAGTTTGCCGAATCGTAGCACCAATCATGCATCTTGCAGCATCTGAAATAAACGGGTTGCATACATTGTTTCAAAAACCACACTTCAATTATACACAATATCATAGAGTAGATAAGAAATCTTATGGAAGTATTTTGGCGTAGACTTAAGTAGCTTGAGTTGCGTACATATTCAAAGGCATGTATTTAATCCTCTAGTTTCAAATTAATTTAAGTTTATTACACATATAGTGGAACCTCATGTGGAACCTAAACTATCCCAAAAATTGTAGATAGCGCAGCAGGTGCGTTTACACATTTCATGTTAAACTCTTCAGACAAGATTTCTTTTTCCAAGAAAAAAAAAATTGCATAAAATTTTGTTTACAACTACTTTAGGAAATTTCTTCTTAAATTATAACAATTTTTATATTTTTCTGTGGTAACTGTCAAGTTTACATTGTTATTCACGTTAATCTTGATGTTTTAGATAATATTCGACAAGCATTCTGGTAATTGCGGGGTCGAAAGGGAAAAATTGACGTCACAGGGAGACCCTGCCATAGATTTAAAGCCTGCAGTCGATTGAAGCCGAAGTTCAGTTGTGTTCCTCTTTGGATTATAGCGCGTTTTGGTCCGATCCAATTGACAAATAGATGATCCTGATGGTCTACCTGTGACGTCACGAAGTATCTTTTAGCGCAAACGCAACTGCAGCGCTGTCTACAATTCTTGAAACTATCCGATGTTCCTTGCATGAAACCATATCTTTTGCTAGATGTGCCGTTAGATTGATGGAAAGTCAGTAGAGACGCGTAAATAATAAACGGCGAAGAGAAAAAATATCGAAAATGCAAATTATAAAAGTAATCATGGAAGTTCGGATAGTTGTGATAGACCCAAGCGTATAGTTAGAGTGCATTGTTTAAGATTACAATTATAACAAGTCTGAAAAGTCAAACTAAAAAAATGATGCTAAATTGAATTACTGGGGTTAAAACGCTTAAAATAGTTTTATTTTGCGACATACTGTGTTCCTAGTTGTTTTCGCTATATTTTTTCTTTATCGGTAACTACTACAAGTACTCACTTAGAAGACATGGTTTAAACATTAATTATAACTACTATTAGATAGCAATAACCTCTAAAAAAAACTTTGAACATAATTTTGTATATTGCAGTACAATTTAAAAAATCTCTAATGGTGACCACACGCACTAAATTTTTCAGCGTTTTCAGAAATTTTACATAGATTCTTCCCATTTGTCCTATTTTATTGTCTGTGCTTGTACTGCGACGCATATTTACCTGTCGATGCCGTCGACGGGGACGCCCGACCCCAGGAACCCGCAATAACAACCATACCCCTTGTAGATGAGCGGATCGCAGCCGGTCGAGCAGCTTACCATGTTATACAGCTGCAGCACGCCGCGTTTCGCTCTCGATTCGTTGTTTGACGGCGGCGGCTCCTCCACATCGATTGCGTTCGTCGCAACATCTTTAAACTGCATCATCCTGTAAATTGAAGAAAACAAAAAATACACACAACAGCGTTTTCGGTGAAAGGTGCATGCGGGGGTGCAACAAACACACTTTGGCTTTTTGTGGGGGAGACGCGTCGAGGCGCCGAATGGATTATCCGCATAGCCGACGTAGATCGTCGTCAGGTTGTTGCTGGCCGACGGTGGTGGTGGCGTCGACTTGCGCGATTTTTTCATACGATGCTGCACTTGGAGCACACTCTCACCTGGAAAAATACACATACACATATTAAAATTTAGAGAATGCAAACAACAAATAATCTTGCTTTGTTGCAACCATATTAAAAACAATAAATTCTTATTTAAACTACACTTTTACTCTTCTTTACTATGTTTATTCATTATGCGGACCGGGAATTATTACGATAGGCGTATGGTTGTTGTAACCGCACATTTTTTATGGATTTTTTGCGAAGAAAGTTTTTGCAATGTATTTCTCTGATTATTCTTTGATTTTTTGCATTTTCCAGTAAAATTTCTAACGTTCTTTGTCAAAATCGTTCGATAAACAAGAAGAACGATGAAATTCGAAAAAAAAATTGTTGGAATTGTATTAAAAAAGATAAATTCTAATTTAAATTACAATTTTACTCTTCTTTACTATGTTTATTCATTATGCGGACCTGGAATTATTACGATAGGCGTATGATTGTTGTAACCGCACATTTTTGATAGATTTTTTGCGAAGAAAACTCTTGCANCTCTAACGTTCTTTGTCAAAATCGTTCGATAAATAAGAAGAACAATGAAATTCGATAAAAATTTTGATGGAACCATATTAAAAAGATAAATTCTAATTTAAACTACAATTTTACTCTTCTTTACTATGTTTATTCATTATGTGGACCGGGAATTATTACGATAGGCGCGTGGTTGTTGTAACCGCACGTCATTCGCATTTACGCCAACGTCTCAATTCATAAACCGTATGCGTAATTTAATACATCAGTGTGCGTCTTACGCAAACTTGCCAAAAATTTGAAGCGAAAAGTTGTTGACAGTAATACAATCTGCTTGCTTCAACAAAGTATATAGGTAAATAGTGTCTGTTATTAAAGACCCTTGAAAATGGGTAACATATGAGATATCTACGTTATTTTTTTAGTTCGATAGTGTACATTAATTTAATTTTTATTATAATATCTTTCAAATGCCATGTGTTAACTTTTGGTCGTATTTAATCTCAACATTCAACGTACATTTCAGACTTTATTTTAAATGATTTTTGCCTTCAAATCGGTTTGAATTTCTTGTATACCATTTCTTAGATTGCTAAGTTATAGTTTTATCTATTTGATATTACGTTAAATTAATGTTTTTGATCAATTTTGATCCTATAAATCAGTTATTAAATATTTCCGAAATTAACACTCTTTCGTCTCTAGTATGTAATTTACTAACAGTACATTTGTTTGAGCTTTTGTAAATTTTTTAACTAATTGCGTTAATAAGATTTAAAAAAAAATTGTCAATCATGCAAATAAAAATCATTGCTTTTTGACTCTTATTAAATTTTATCGAAACCAATCAATTTGTATTTATTTATTAACTTTTTACAGTTTTAGTTCATTTACTTATCAAATTTTAAGATATTTCCTTATTTTTACCCACTTTTAGTTACTTTTAACATTTTTCTATATGAAAAACGAATAAGCTACCTATATTTTTGTAAAAAACAATAGTTTCTGCATGAGTTTTAAAGTTTTACTTAAATGAATGAGATTATTAAAAGAAATACAAGTCATACTATAAACAATCATTGGGATTTGGGTTTTTGTTAAATTTTATTGAAAATCGATCAATTATTTCTTTACTTGTCCCCCTTTTATAGCTCCTTTTAACTTATTTCTATCTAACAACCAATTATATGCATTGTTTTTGAAAACGATAGTTTATTTATTAAATTATACAGCTTTTCTTTACAGTAAATAAAATTATAAAAAGAATAGTCAATTCTTTGCAAAACAGTCATTGCCTTTTGGATTTTAATTAAATTCTATCGAAAATCAACCAATTTGCATTAACTTTTTCTATTTAACAATAGTTTTTATTTTTACTTATTGAATTATATGGTAGAATATTTTTTTATCAACTTTTAGCTCTTGTTATCTATTTTTTCAATTTTATCAATGAATTTCAAAGTTTTAGTTGTGATTTTGATAAATTTGTTATCTTTTGCGTCAATGCATAAACCGCACGAGTAATTTCCAACGTCAACCTATGTTGTTCTACTGCATACATCCCCGCAAAGTTGTCTAATTCGTCGCGAAATGTTGCTGTGTTCGGCAAATAATGCAATTT